>JABUQX010055051.1:5000-37500 GCA_015478945.1 Trachelipus rathkii
GCAGTTAGAAAAAAACCCCACCCTAGAGCTTCACGGAAGGACCGCGACGGACTCTCACGGAATGGCATCTCTGGGTCAACGTGAGGGGTTCATTCCTTTGCCCAGTTGGGCCACAACTTGGGTTTAAACCCCCTCACAAAAAACCCGCCATTCACTCCTTTTATGCACCTTTCTTTGGCCTCTGCTAAATTCACATTTCTCTCCTCCAAGCATTTCCTTCACTGACTCAATCCCGATTGTTTTTCTTCTTGTCTCCCAGCAGTCGTATTCCCAGGCACACTTCACCACTATACATCCGCTTAATCAACAGACTTATTCATTTCATCCTTCCATTAGGGACCAATTTACTATCTCAGTCGACTTTCATTATTCTCATCTAACCCTTTATTTAACTCGTCAATACTGTCTGAGGTTCCATCATTTTATCAATTTCGCGCACCTAACATTGCCCCTGAAGATTTTGTTCCTCACCTAAACACATTGTACTTTAGATCTGTTTTCCCTCCTATTCCAGACTCCATGTTTCACTACCATACGATTGTACACAATGGTAAGACATACCCTTCATGTTAAACCCTAGCGCACACTCAAGGCCTTGTCCCTTTACATCCTACCAACGATTTAAATTTGACACCAGCCACCTCCTTCCATTTCAAAACTTTACCTCTTACACTCTGCATCATCCGTTATCTTTTTATCCAACATGTATCCTAAATATTTAAAAAAAAAACTCCAGACCCCCACAAAAAAAAAAAATCATTTACAAGACACTTGCCAGCTGCTCACCATCTAACACAACTATCTACGTTTACTTTCAAACTCCTCCTTTTACACACCCTGCCAAATCTCTCTACCAATCCTCTCAAACTCTTCGATTCGGCTTACACCAAAACTTCAAATCATCACGCAATTTAATAGGTAAAAGGCACTTACCTCCTCACTTACTCTCTTCTCATTACTTCCATCATATTCTAACTCACATCCTATTCAACTTGCTCAACCCCTCACTCTTCATAATTCTATTCATAACCTCGTCCATATACTAAATTGAATATTCAATGGGGACATCAAAATTAATAAATTTACAAGCTATTTAAATATAAACAATTTAAAACAGAAACTCATTTATTCTTATAGTTCATCCAGGAATTATGTAAAATCTGTTCATGACAATTAAAGTTTTTCTACCTAGAATATGCACTCATCTTTACTAACACCTTGCCCATAGAGACTTCTTCCTGTTAAATACCTATCTCATAGGACACGCTGTTTGCAAATCAATAAAAACCTAATACCAAATTTTTCTTTCTTCTTCTTCTCTCTAATTCTCAATCATTTGTTTCAATGAAAAGATTTTGATCCACTTTACATCCTTCTACATACTTCTAAAAATGCACCTTGTTTTTCAACAATCTTACCTTCAGTCACTCGACGCCACCGATTTCGATCCCTAAAATATCCGACCATATATCTTCCCTTATATAAGAACACTCAATAATAACTAATTCCTACAGTTACCTGCTTATCTTCCCTTAATTTTATATAAGATTGCTATTTCTGCTCTCCTTCAATCCCTCGGAACTATACCCTGCGTTAATGCTTTGTTACACAACTCCAAATCCAATCAATCACCATCACCATCACCTCTCCGTTCTTGATCATTTCTACCAGTGATAATATCAATCTATATATATAATATTATATGAATACCGTGCAGACTTTACCATTCTTTCAACTATTCTCACTCTATTCCATTACCTCCTTCCTTACTATAATCCGTCATCCCCAAAGAATACCTATTCCTTTCGTGCACCATCAAACCACCACACATTCTAACTATTGGCACACTCTATCATTTTAAAGACGAAATTATGCAGATTTTTGAAATATTCCCTCCACACTCCCCTCAATCCATTTCATCAGTTACGAAGGAGCACCCAATCCCTGCGATGGTCATTACTCTAAGCCCAGATTCCCCTTCATTTGCGTGCAGTGCTCTAAACATTTCGCTCCCTTCCAAAGAGCTTCCTATTCCCTTGTAAATCCTCATTCATGCTCCTTCCAAACTGTTCATTTACCTCTTTTTTTTTTCCTCCTATGTATGTATCTTTTAGTTTTCCTTTCTTTCTCCTTATACCTCCAAACATCTTTCTTTTGAAACCACGCTTCTTTTTTACTTTTAACCGCTTGCATCACCTCTTCATTCCACCATTTACTGCTAACATTCTTACTTCCTACTTTAGCACACCGACATACTTCCACCTACTTCTTTTGCACTTCTAGCAATTCTTCCAGATTTGTTCAGTTTCAAACTTGTTCACATTCAACTGATTTACTTGCAAGCGCTCTTATATACTTATCCTTATTACCTTGTTCACTTAACTTCTCACTCTTAATTCTACCCACTTCCTTTTTTATCACCTTCTTCTCCATCCAAACCCCCGACTATTCTTTTTTGTGTGTTTTTTTTTTTTTAAATTGTCTCATCCTAGAAACAAACATAATGATCGATTAATCCCATTCCTAGAACCTTCACTGTATTTTATATAACATCCATATAGATGCTATCAACAATCTCCTTCTGATTCCTTTCTTATTTCACCCAAAAATCAGATCCTTAGCTGTTTCACTTCGGCATACCACTCCACCTTAGGGGTTCACACCAAAGGAACATACTAGGTGGCGATACTTATGAATACTCTTGTGTTTAAAGAAAGTGTTACTTCACACGCATACCTCTCTCCTCATAGAAAACTTCCAACTTCACCCTTACATACCAAACTTTTCTCCTCGCTAATCTCACCAATAAGCCATATCCTACGCTATTATTTTAATCCTTTATTGGCTCATTTGATATATATATATTATATATAACTAAACTCATTCATTACATGACTGATAGTGTTATATTTTTTGGATGATAAAATATATAATCTTATAATATATATAGAATATACTATATAATTATATTAAGGTATATATAAATTAATCACTATATTACTATTTATAGTGATGTATAGGTGGAATATATATGCACTTAAAATATAATTTTGAAGGGTGATATCAAATTCTAGTTCTATTGTGCTTTTAAAGTTATGCGTGAGAGATAATATTCATATTTCAGCTTTCATTTGAAGACTTCTCGAGTCTAGGATATTCCCAGTCAACAATTTACTTTCAGTTATAATAATATCATTATTTTGGCAGAAGGCGAGGACAGATGTTATGCGGCGGTGGGCCTAGACGTTTTTATGTCCCTCATAAATATCCTACCAATTTTGATGATAGTCAACCTTAATTTAACCTTGGCTATACATTAGTTAAGTATCATCATATATTTTCTTGTTTCAGAAACGTGGTAGAAGCAACAGACTGGCTTCTCGACGAAACGAATAAAACGAAAACCAGTTCCGATTCTGAGAGTGACGTTCTTCTAATTCCCCCAGAGAGAAGGAAATCATTTTTTATGTCGGGGAAAGATCCTGCAGAAAAAGTTATGCAAGAATTCAGTAAATATGTTGAAAAGTGGTTTGTGGTAATTATTATTTATAAATCTGATTTTTATTGGATAAAAGAAAAAGTGTTACAGTTAAGCCACAAATACATTAATTAACTACAGTCCTTGATGACTCATTTTTCTTCTTATACGTTCGAATATTCAGAATACTTTAAATGTAATTTGTTTTTAAATCTAAGGAGCTTTAAAACTTTCTGGGGTTTTGTAGAGTGATGTACAAAGTCCAGTTTTTAGTGCGAATCTGAGTCATGGTCAGATTTTATTCCGGGTCCAAGTTATTGCAAGTCCGATTGCAATAAAAATATAATATATTATTGTATCATATTTTAAACATAATAATAATAAGATAAAAGGTGTATGGAAAAAAAGAGGTAAATGAACAGTTTGGAAGAAGGATAAATGGGGACTTACAAGGGAATAGGAAGCCCTTTGGAAGTAGTGCGAAAGGTTAAGAAAGAGAGTAAGGGGAATCATCTTAGAATAATGAATAGGGATGGTACTTTCGTGACTAATGAAATGGATGTGAAGAGAGTGTGGAGCAACACTTTGGAAATTTTCTTAACAGCAGTAATGAAGAGGTGATAGTGAATGTATGTGGGTTTGATGGCGTAGGAAAAAATAGGTAGAGTGAGAAAGTTGAAGAATGGTAAATTCACAGGTTTAGATGGTGAAATGATCAAGAATAGAGACGAGATTGTGATTGACAGGATATTTGAATTATGTAACAAAGCGTTTTTGGAGGGTATAGTTCCGAAAGATTTTAGGAGAAGAGTAATATTACTATTATATAAAGGTAAGGGAGGTAAGAGGAACTGTAGAATCTAAAGGTGAATTAGTTTATTGTGTTGTAGGGATGATACATGCTGATGTTTTGGTTGAAAAGGTGCGTCGAATGACTGAGGAACTGATTGGAGAAGAACAAGGTGCATTTAGAAGTGATAGAGGATGTGTAGCTCAAATTTTCACATTAAAACAAATGATTGAGAAATTGAGAGGAAAGAAGAATAGACTGTATTTAGGTTTTATGGACTTGCAACAGACGTATGACAGGATTAATAGGGAAGCTCTGTGGCAGGTGCTAGTAGGCTTTTGAATGGAATCAAAAGTATGTATGACGATAGTGAAGTATGTGTAAGAATAAATAGAGTTGAAAGTAAATAGTATAATATTAATAGTGGAATGAGACCGGGACGATTTGTCTCTCCTTAGCTATTTAATTTGCATATGGATGGGGGGATGAAAGAATTAGACGTAGGGGGTGGTAAGGGAAGGTGTTAGATTGATGCAGAATGGAAGAGAGCGGAGGGGTGCCATGATTTTTTTTTTTTTTTTTTTTTTTTTTTTTTTTTTTTTTTTTTTTTTTTTTTTTTTTAAAAGTTTGAAAGGATTGGTAGAAAGGGGTTTAGAAGGGCGTGTAAAAGGAGGGGTTTGAAAGTAAATGTAGATAAGAGTAAAGTGATGGTAGGAGTAGTGAGTGGTGGTGTGAAATTATGCTGGATGGTGAGCAAATGGAACAAGCATCCGAGTTTTAATATTTAAGTTATATGTTGGATGAAAAGGGGAACGGATATTGCAGAGTGTAGTATGAAAGTCGTGAATGGTAGGAAGGTGGGTGGTGCAATTAAATCCTTGAGGGTAAGTTGTTACCGACATTAAAGTATAGTAGTGAAACTTTGGTGTGGAATAAGAGGTATAAACTTAAAGTAGAATCTGTTAAGATGGACAATCTTAGGTTCGTGTTAGGTGTGAGAAGAATTGATAAAATAAGGAATGAACGTGTTAGGGAGATGTGTGGTATGAAGAAAATATTAAATGAAAGAATAATCCAAACTGTATTAAGATGGTTTGGTCATGTGGAAATGATGGATGATAGTCTGTTGGTTAAGCGGATGCATAGTGGTGAGTGTGCTGAGAATCGCTCGACTAAGAAACTGAAGAAAGAGTGGATTGGGTTAAGTAAAGGAATGTGAGTTTGGCAGAAGCGAGAAGAAAAGTACATTAGGGGAGGATCCAATATTGGTGATTTTGGGACCCCATTTTAGTCCCACCTAAAAATGGACATTAAATTCTTAATTTTCAAGACATTTTGATGGGGAAAAAAGCAAAACCAAACATCAGCTTTTTTTGACGTCTAAAACGTCATTTTCGGGTGTTTTTCTGTGTCTGTAGTCATTTTTTCAGAACCTAATTTTTTGACATTTTTTCGTATCAACTTATGCAATTTTTTTCGAAATTACTTCAAACTTGAAATATACATAGATGGGTCCATTACGCACAAAATTGTAGAAGTAGTTTTTTGATTTTTGAAAAATTGGGCTCAGCAATGTCGAATTTCAAAATCTATTTTTTTTTTCAATTGCTGAGCACAATTTTTCAAAAATCAAAAAACTACTAATACAATTTTGTGCGTAATAGACCCATCTATGTATATTTCCAAGTTTGAAGTCATTTTGAAAAAAATTGTAGAAGTTGATACGAAAAAATGTCAAAAAATTAGGTTCTGAAAATATGAAAACGCCGAAACAATGACCTCAGACAGAAAAACACCCGAATATGACGTTTTAGAGGTCAAAAAGAGCTGCGGTTTGCTTTTATCCCCATCATAGTTATCTGAAAATTAAGAATTTTATGTCTAATTTTAGGTGGGGGCTAAAATGGGGTCCCAAAATACCCAATATTCGATCTTCCCCTTAGGAGTGAATGACTGGGTTTTGTGAGAGAGTACGGTTGTAGGGCTGGTCCAAGGGATGAAACTTATATTGACGAGATACAACAGTGAGAGTTCGTGGCGGCCTTGTAAAGCCCTAGGGTGTTTTTTTTTTTTTTTTTTTTTTACTACGACGAGCTCTCACTCAAGGGTTTGGACCTGATGGTAAGGTTGGGGGCTTTCTAGTCATGTTCTTCTACTACTATTGTGTTTCCATTGTTTGTTGCGCACCTCATCCCAATTTATGAAAGGAGGTAGATGATGCTGATTAATTAATTTATTGATTTATATCCTTATTTTAATTTTAGCATAATGGAAAGCGGTTTTTGTGTTGAGGTTGGAAAGTTATGATCCTATAACCGATATAAATAATTTTAAAATTTTTCTCAATTATACTTTGTCATCAAAATGTATGATCATTATACAAACTCGGTAATCATTTCTAAATGACTAATACATGTCATTCCTTACGTGGAAAGACTTACGACTAACTAATTTTAAGATTAAAAAGTTCTTAGGTCCAAAAATAAAACAAATTGCTAAAAGTAATCAAATTGAGCCTTAATGGAAAGTAAATTTTTAATTACGAATAGCAGACATTATTTCTTTTCATTTTTCTTTCTTTCTTTCTTCATCTTCCTCTTTGCCCCAAGATTGGGGGTAAGGTGCGCTACAAGCATCGGAAAAGAAAAGCAGTAGGAGAACATGACAAACGTCGAAAAGAAAGCCCAGCCTTACCGCCCCCTCTGTACCATTAATTAGTGAGAGCTCGTCACAGACAGAAAATCCACCCTAGAGCATCGAATGGGAACCGGTCGTGGACCGGACCCTCAACTAATGGTAAATCGTCAATGTAAGGGTTTCATCCCTGGGCCCAGGTGGGCCACAACCCCCATACAAAACCCCGCCATTCTCTCCTATCATGCACCTTTATTCTCGCCTCTGCCAAACTCACATTTCTCTCCTTCAGACATTCGTTCACCGACTCAATCCACTTTCTCTTCGGTCTCCCAGCCGGTCGGTTCCCAACACACTCTCCACTATACATCCGCTTAACCAACCGACTTTCATTCATCCTTTCCACATGACCAAACATCTCAACATACTTTATTTATTCTCTCATTTACCCCTTTCTTCACACCACTATCTCTCTAAATACGTTCATTCCTCAACTATTAATTATTCTTTCACACCTAGCCTGCCCCTAAGATTGTCCATCTGAACACATTGAACTTTAGATCTATACTTCTTATTCCAGATCCATATAGTCTCACTACCATAACAATAACACAGGTACAACCAATACCTCATGTAAGACCCTAGCACATCAAGAGTTAGTCCCTTTGACATTCACCAACGATTTAATTGCACCAGCAAACCTTCCTTCCATTCACAATTTCCTACTACACTTCTGCATCATCCGTTCCCACTCTTATCCACATACCCTAAATATTTAAACCTCAGACAATTTTTCCAGCTGCTCATCATCTACATAACTTCACACTGAGACTGTCCTCACTCACAACCATAACTTACTTTATCTTACGTTTACTTTCAAACATCTCTTTTACATACCCTGCAAATCCTCTCTACCATCCTCTCAACTCTCTTCAGATTCGCGCAGAAAACCAAATCATTCCGCATACAATAAGCACCCTCCACTCATCTCCATTCTCATCATTCTAACACCATTTGCCTGCCATCCCCACTCGAATTCTTCCATAACCCCATCCATATACACATTGAACAATAACCAAGGAGAACATAACACAACCCTGTCTCACTCCGATTTTGAATCCTAAACCAATCACCCTATGGACACCATTTATTGCTTTACACATGCTTCACTATTCTCATACATACTTTTGATTCATTCAGAAGCCTACCACACTAAAACACCAATAAGTTCACTTAATACCTGCCAATAAGGCTTTCCCTATTAACTCTATTAAAACGGCCTCGTTGTAAAATCCATAAAAACCTAAGATATAAGTTTATTCTTCTTCTCACCTCATTTCTCAAATGCAAATTTGTCTTCAATGTATAGAGATTTGATCACACAACCTCATCCACTTCTAAACGCACCTGTCTTCACGCAATCAGTCCCAAAGTCACTCGACGCACTCTTTCGACGCAAAATTACCAGCTATCCTCCTACACACTGCAATAACACTTATTGCCCTGCTATAATTTTCTACAGTTCCCCTTTTCTCCCTTACCCTTATACAGGGTACTTTACCGCTCTCCTCCCCAATCCTTGGAACTATACCCTCCATAAACGCTTTATTCTAAACACGACTTCCAACATCCAATCAAATCACGCATCATCGCCTCGCTCTTGAGCATTTCACTAGTATTTCATCTCATACTGCAGATTTATCCATTCTTTTGCAACTTTCTCCACTCGTACCCATTGCCATGCTTCCTTACTAATAACCTCATCCCCAAACTACCTAGTCTTCTTCGCAGCCATCAAACACAACACATTCACTAATACAGATCATCATTACTTTTTAATATTGTGCAGATTTTCGAAGTGTTCTTTCCAACTCCCCTCCACATCCATTTTCATCAGTTACAAAAGCACCATGTCCCTATTCATTATTACTAAGCCAGATTCCCCTTTATTCTCATTCTTAACCTGTTGCGCTTCCTTCCTTCTCGACTTCAGCTTTCCTATTTTATCCTTGTATGTCCTCATTCATTATCCTAAGCATGCTTCATATGATACCTCTTGTTTTCATTATTATAATGGCAGCCTTTTAGTATTTTTTTTTCCCCCTTATATAATTCCAGCATCTTTCTTTTGAAACTTCATCATTTGCTTTTTAGTAAATTCAACCAGCTTCTTTTTTACCTTTAACCGCTTTCATCACCCTTATATCCACCTTCGCTGTTAACATTCTGATTCTTATGTGCCTACTTTAGTCACATCCACAGACACTCCTTTGCAGCTTACTAACAATTGTTCTTCATGTTGCCCCCATATTTGTTCAGTATCAACTTGTTCGCATTCAACCGATTACTAGCGAGCGCTCTTATAATACTGTATCCTTATTGTCTGCTCCTTTAATTCTCACTCTTAAATTTTTACCTACTTCCTTCCGTATCACCTTCCTCTCCATCAAGCCCCCACTACTAACTTAATTTACATAGAAAACATAAGATCCGATTATCCCATTCCTAAACCCCTCACTGATTTAACATCCAACACATACTTCAACATCTCCTTCTTCACCAACACAAAATCAATCATAGTTTATTTCAACTTCGATACCAATCTCTCCTACACCTAACTCTAGTATATCTTATGGATACTCTTGGTTTTAAAGAAAGGTATTACTTACACACATTCCACTCTCACAGAAATCATTCACCCTTCCTACCATTTCTCATTTTCCTCCCGCCACCCCAACCACCTGTATACGACCATCCTTTTTTGATCACTACATAGTCCAACCATTCAGGTCCCCCAACACTATCAATCTGAAGCTCCTACTCACCCCATCCAGAACATCATTCAAATTATCCCAAAAAATCGTACTCTCTTCAACGTTTCCCTCAGATGGACCATACGTCACAACCACACATACCTTGACCTTTTCAAACTTAAATTTAACCATTAGAATTCTAGGACTCACACACACAAAGTCTACCATAGCTTTGTACTTTTATACTAAATAATCCTAAATAATAATAATAGTCCAAACTTTCAAAACAGCTGGTGAAAGTTATTTATTGAGAAACTTCAAGGAGCCTTAACTTTCCAACGTTAATAGCTGGCATCATTATTTTCCATTTTAGACTAAATAATTCTTTGGTTAAATAGTTATTTCAAAACAACTGTTGAAAGTTATTTCTAGAAAGGTAAATTTTCCAATACTAATAGCAGATATTATTACTCCCCTTTTTAGCCTGATCCAAGAGCTCTGAAGAGCTTGAAAGATTTAGGTTACGGAGAAGACATTTCTAAAGAAGCTTTACGAATAACATGTAATAATGAAGCTCTTGCTGTGAGTATCTTTACTTTACCAACATTACGATAGAAAGATGGGCGGTTTCTATAATAATAATAATAATAATAATAATAATAATAATAATAATAATAATAATAATAATAATAATAATAATAATAATAATAATAATAATAAGGTATTGATTCTTGTTATGGTGTTATGATCTTGGTATTGCAACTTAAGGCAGACGTAACATAGTAATAACAACCCAACACTAGGTCAAATTTGTGCATCCTTCCAGACCCAGCCTTGGAACATGACCTTGTCACATACGTAATCGTTAAGTCTTCTTCCTTTGGCCCCCTCATGTTTCGAATTAATTATCTATGTCTTTCAATCCTTTTCCTCCAACACAGTTTCTGTTTATGGTGTTAGCTGGGTTTGGTTTCAGCTGCTACTTATTTATACCCAAGAAATGCTCATGCATTCCCGGTGCATGTTTGGGCACCCTATCCCAAGTTATGGGGGAGTAAGGAACATAATAATAATAATAATAATAATAATAATAATAATAATAATAATAATAATAATAATAATAATATGATAGAAACGTTTTATTTGGAAGAGAGAGTAATAGATTTTTATAATAATAATAATAATAATAATAATAATAATAATAATCATAATAATAATAAAATACTTCCTTTTAACGTGCTTAATTAATCCCCTTCTCAAGATGTAACACGGGGGGGGGGGGAACTACAAGAAATCGAACTTTAAAGCCGGCTATACCAAGCCTGTCGCCACCAAGTGTTCGCAGCTGAGTTATAATTCTTGCCCCCATGAAGATAAAACTCAGACTTCTACGCGAAGGATTGAACCAGTATCCTTTCGCACGAGAGTCGGCGAGTCAACCTCTTACGCCACGAGGCATTCAATAATAATAATACGTGGCATGATTGTTCACAGATAATTCTTCTGTTGATTGCGTGTTTTAGTGATTAAATATAAATTTTTCAAACAGGATTGAAGTTTTGAATAAGAGATATGACGTAGCCAAAAAGAAAGATTGTGTTGGAGTTCTTCACTCATATTCTTTAAAAGTTGAAGATTGATTGAGGGGATGACAATGCGGTATCATTGTTAAATATGATAATCTGAAATGGTTCTGATGATGAGAATAAGATATAATAAATGTGGATATCTAGTTTTGAGCTGCCAAAATTTTAACAGCCAGTTCCTTTCCATGTTTTAACAATTGGATTGCAGGAACTGGTATGAACTGGCTCCAGTTCAACACTGGATGGATATATTTTCTATATGTGAGAGATTCTTGAATGCATGTTTTTCACTGTGTCATGGAGAATAAGTGGCATTAAAAAGTATGAGTGTTGGCAGTTTATTTTCTTTTTAACTTTTTGGATAACGAAAGTTTAATGTCTTCATGTAAGTTCTGTGAAGCCGGACAAAATAAATTTAGACGGAGTAAGAGCAAAAAAAAAGTTTAGTCTGAGCCGGAACTGGAGCGAAAAGAGGAGTTGAGCCAGAACTGGCCAAAAAAAAAAAAAAAGTTGTCTTAGCAGACCAAGAAAAGGTTGAGCCTTAGCCGGCCAAAAAATTTAACGGCACTGCATTCCTGCTTTATGTATCGGGTGCAAGACCTAGTTTATGTGATTTTAGATGATGATTCGTGTATTAATAATATAAAATATGACGTCCACTTACATTGTAGATCCAATTTATTAATCAACAAATTGCATAAATGATAACTTTTTGTTTATCTTTCTTTCTTTATCTACCTTTTTTTCCCAAGATTGGGAGTAAGGTGCGCTACAAGCATCGGAAAAGAAAAGCAGAAGGAGAACATGACAAATGTCGAAAAGAAAGCCCAGCCTTACCGCCCCCTCTGTACCATTAATTAGTAAGAACTCGTCGCAATCAGAAAATCCACCCTAGAGCTTCATGGGACCGCGACGGATCCACACTATGGTAAGTCGTCAAGTGTAGGGTTCGTCCCTTGGCCCAAGTGGGCCACAACCATACCCCCTTACAACACCCCGCCATTCTCTCCTTTCATGCACCTTTCTTCTCGCCTCTGCCAAACTCACATTTCTCTCCTGCAAACATTCCTTTACTGACTCAATCCACTTTTACTTCGGTCTCCCAACCGGTCGGTTCCCAACACACTCACCACTATACATCCGCTTAACCAACCGATTACCATTCCTTTCCACATGACCAAACCATCTCAACATACTTTCATTATTCTCCTCGTTTACCCTTCTTCAAACCACACAACACTCTCCAATACGTTCAATTCCTCATTTTATCAATTCTTTCTCACACCTAGCAATGCTAAAGATTGGTCCATCTGAACACATTGAATTTAGATCTATACTTCTTATTCCAAGACCATCAGTCTCGTAACTATACATACCAGTACTACCTCATGCCGCCCTAGGGCACTCCAGACTTTAGTCCTTTACATTCACCAAGCGAATTAAATCCACCAGCCACCTTCCTACACATTCACAACTTTCCTACTACGACTCTGCATCATCCGTTCCCTTCTCATCCAACACATACCCAAATATTTACTCAGACACTTGTTCCAGCTGCTCACCTACGTAACATAGCTTCACACTGAGGTTTGTCCTCACTCACAACCAATAATTACTTTCTAACGTTTACTTTCAGGACCCTCCTTTTACATACCCTGCCAAATCTCACTACCAATCTTCTCAAACTCTCTTCAGATTCACCACAAAGAACCAAATCATCCGCATATAATAGATAGGGCACCCTCCACTCATCTCCATCATTCTAACACCATTTCTGCCATATCCCCACCTCTAATTCTTTTCATAACCCCATCCATTATACTAATTGAATAACCAGGAGACCATAACACAACCCTGTCTCACTCCCGCTATTAAAATACTAACCAATCACCTTTGACAACCATTTATTTCTCACACACGCCTCACTATCCTCATACATACTTTTGATTCCATTCAAGAAGCCTACCACTAACACCTGCCATAGAGCTTTCCTATTAACCCTATCATACGCCTGTTGCAAATCCATAAAACCTAAATACAATTTATTCTTTTTCTCCTTCATTTTCTCAATCATTTCTTGTTCTTCACCAATCAGTCCTTCAGTCACTCGACGCATTCTTTCGACCAAAATACCAGCATATAACGTGGATCTTTTGTTTATTTACTTATTATTTGTTTTTTGTTTTTTTGATACAGAAAGATTTCCTGGAAGGGAAGACTCCTGCAGAAACCTTTAAGAAAGGTTTCGATCGAGATTCGCATATTATGTCTGCCATTTTGGAATCACCAGTCGTACAAGTAGCACTCTCTAAACCCAAAACCTTATTTGGTAAGTAAACTGGTATCATTATTAATGCTAGTAGTGATGATATAGTAATAGTAGAATTGTGCTAACTCTAGTTAAATGTGTATTGATTTAGAAATTATAGGTTTATAATATAAATGTATCTCTGAAGAAGAAATCTGGGTAGTGCCTGTAGGCTCGCTATTGTGAGTTGCTGTATCACAATTTGATTCGGAAGTGTTCACACTTTCGTGCAGACGATGTTTCTCTAAATGATATATTCTAAGTATTTGACTAACCACAGGATGTGTTTCTGGGTCACTTAACCATACATTAATGTTGCTCGGTGTCTCACACAACACCATTAAGGCTCTATAAATATTTCGGTCATTTTTTTCTCTATAGTTTCTCCTTGTGCGCCTCTGGTCTTTCCCCATCATTCCTTCTCTCTTTTTTAGAGAGTGCTACTTGTACGACTGGTGATTCCAAAATGGCAGACATAATATGCGAATCTCGATCGAAAAACTTTTCCTTAAGGTTTCTGGCAGGAGTCTTCCTCCCAGGAAAATCTTTGTATCAAAAACAAAGTATATTCGTTATTGTTTCGGAAGAAATCGTGTAGTGACTGGGATGAATGTGAAGACAGAATTGTGAGAAGAAAAAATATTTATTTAGGTTTTATGGATTTGCAAGGCCGTTGATAGGGTTACATAGAGCTCCTAATGGCAGGTGTTGTGGTAGTTCTGATGGAATGAAAAGTATGTTGAGGAAGTGAGGTGTGTTAGGATAGGCTAGGGTGATTGGGTTAGATTAACTTAAATTCGGTTATTGTATGTTCTTGGTTTCATTCAGTATATGGATGGGTATGAAAATTAGAGGTGGATGGCAGGAAATGTGTTAGAAGATGGAGATGAGGGAGGGCCCTAGTCATTTATCGATGATTTGGGTTCTTTGTGGTGAATCTGAAGAGGTTGAGAAGATTGTAGTGAGATTTTGGCAGGGGTTTAAAAAGGAGGGGTCCTGAAGTATAACGTAGTAGATAAGGTTTGGTTGTTGGAGTGAGGAAGCCCTAGTGTGAAGCTATGTTGGTAGGTTGGACAGCTGGAACAAGTGTCTGAGTTTAAATATTTGGGGTATGTGTTGGATAAGAGGGGCCGGATGATGCAGAGTGTAGTAGGCAAGTTGTGATGTAGGAAGGTGGGCCTGGTGCGGGAATTAGGTCGTTTGGTGAATGTAAGATAGTCTGGATGCGCTAGGGTGTTTGCTGAGGGTATGTTGTTACCTGTGTTATTGTATATTAGTCGAGACTATGGTCTGGAATAAGAAGTATGGCTCTAAAGTTACATAGTGTTCAGATGGCTATCTTAGGGGTTGTGCTAAGGTGTGATTTCTATGCTAAATTGAGGTAATGAGTTTTTTTTTCTTTGGTGTGTTGTGAAGAGGGGTAAACGAGAGAATAATGAAAGTATGTTTAATGTTTGGTGATGTGGAAAGGATGAATGGTAATCTGTTGGTTAAGGCGGATTGTAATAGTGGGTGAGTGTGATTGGGAGCCGACCTGGTTGGGAGACCGAAGTAAAGAAGTGGATGAGTCAGTAAAGAATGGTTTGCAGGGAGAATTGAGGTTTTGGCAGACGGCGAGAGAAAGGTGCATGAAAGGAAGAAATGGTCGCGGGGGTTGTAAGGGGGTAATGGTTGTGCCCACTTAGGCCAGGGGTTGAACCTTGGAATTGACGAATACCATAGGTGTGGATCCGTCGCGGTCCCATGAAGCTCTAGGTGGGATTTTCTGACATTGCGACGAAGTTCTTACTAATTATGGTACAGGAGGGGGCGGTAAGCTGGCTTTCTTTTTCGACATTGTCGTCTGCTTTTTTCTTTTCCGGTGGGCTGGTGCGGGCCCTTACCTCCAATCTGGGAAAAAAAGTAGTAAAGAAAGAAAGATAACAACAGTTTATCAGTTTATGGCATTTGTTGATTAATACACTTGAGATCTACAATGTAAGTGAGCGTCCTATTTTATATTATAATACCGAATCATCATTAAAATCACATAAACTAGGTCTTGCACCCGATACATAAAGCAGGAATGCAGTGCCGTTAAATTTTTTGGCCGGCTAAGGCTCAACCTTTTCTTGGTCTGCTAAGACAACTTTTTTTTTTTTTTTGGCCAGTTCTTATTTTGTATGAAGTACAGAGTCTTCTTTTTCATCTTTTCTTTTCAGCCTTAATGGTGTTGTGTGAGACACCGAGCAACATTAATGTATGGTTAAGTGACCCAGAAACACATCCTGTGGTTAGTCAAATACTTAGAATATATCATTTAGAGAAACATCGTCTGCACGAAAGTGTGAACACTTCCGAATCAAATTGTGATACAGCAACTCACAATAGCGAGCCTACAGGCACTACCCAGATTTCTTCTTCAGAGACTTTTATAATGATTAACAGTACAAGTGGAGATGAAGCTCCCCCTCAAGCATCAACTTCATATTCGGGTGATAGATTAAGCTCAGCAGCAGAAAGTTCCCCGTCATGGTCTAAAGACTTAAACGCAATGGAAGAGGATAGTAGTGATAATATGGAGGACATTGATCCTATATAGGCCTTTTGATTTTAGGTAGGAATTATAGAATTGAGCTCTTATAGACTGGGCTGATACCCTGTTACATTAAAGTGTGCCCAAGAACTTTGTGTTGAAAAGCACAGTGATCTGATTCTATGTGGAGTATTTTTTTTTTTAAATTTTAATCGAGCAAAAAGAGAAAGTTGTAATTTATTAAGAGTCCATCCAGTTTTTAGATCAATGGGTTATTTATTTATTTTCCTTGTTGTAAAATGTGCTTTGCAGTTTAAGTTTATAAGATGAAAATCTCTTTTCCATAGGTATGTTTAGAAACTAAGATATATTAGAGACTTTCTAACAATTTTCAATTCTTGATTTTGTGTGTTAGGTTTATCGGGGCAATTTTTATCTTATTTATTATCAATTTTCATGAAGTCTTTTCATGTATATAATATAAAAAAATGGGGTATACCTCCAAATTATTAACCCATTATTAACCCTCCAATAATTTCCCTCCAACTTCGATTTTTTTTTATGTTTATTTACTTTTTATCTTGTAAATTATAACACTCAAATCATATTAATCATTGACAATTATCCCAGTAAAATGAGAACATAATTAAAGTAAATTTTCCATGGTCTTATGGCCATGAACTAGAAAAAGGTGGAAGGGTTTAGTACTAATTATAAACTACAGCTTGACAACTGATAGTAAATTATTAGAGTATTACGGTTTTCTTCATTATGATTTTTATATTACTGAACATATGGTCGAGAATAGCTTTTAACTCTTAATCAAAATATCTTTTGGGGTATTAGAAATCGTAGTTATTATTATTTTTTTTTTAAATAGTGATTTAAACCATTTTAGTTAAACATTTTTATATTTAAAGTGGGGAGGGGGCGGTGGAGAAAAGGTTCCCTTCTAAGTATTTTATTTCTAGATTTCTCACCTATCAATTTTTCCCACAATCTCCCAGTGGCACACTTGTCAATCCTTCTAGCAGCTGTGGTGAGAATTGCAGTCTTATTAAAATAAGTTATGATTAATATGAAAACTATAGCAAGTTTAGGTGGTGGGTGGTGATCAATCGCTTCCGATAATAATTTGTACGAATGCCACACTGATTTAATTTTGCAGGTTGTGTGGACCTTTATTACCGGATGGTATTAATGTAGTTACATACTGATAATACATCAAGCTCTTCAAAATAGCATCGATTATAGTTCTAATTTTATTTAAGGTTATTGGAGAATTTGAGTATTTTCTATTATAGTTGGATGTTCGTATTAGCGTCTTCATCTATATGAAGACAATTACTGTCCGTTACTTTCCACGTAGCATAGATATCATGTCCCGATCTTGTTGATTTTATAGGCACATTGTCATTCAAGATCTTTTATAATGATACTTATCATTATAGAGGGTAGAGCACTATGAAAGCTTGTTAGGGTTGTTTGTTTAAGAATAAATACATTTTTCGTGCTTGCTTTCAAGCCAATCTATTCAAGTTATTTAGTTCATGGGATTGGAATAAATAATTTAACTAACAGAGTACTAGTTCAGATTATTTTGTACTAGATTGTTTTAATATTGAAAATATGTATATAAACGTGATTTTGTTAGTACATTATTTGACATTTAACATAATTTAGTGAACACTGAATTTATTTAGGAAATTTGTAGTTTTGTTTTTTTTTTTATTTGACTAGTGTTTTCACTTTGAATTGTATAGTATCTTCAGTCGGTTTCTTCAGCTAATGGCTGCGAGATCAATAAAATTGAACTAATTTCTGTTACATTAGGTTAATTAAAGTTTAATAAAAAACATCACAAGCGTATAAGTGTAGAATCTATATTGGTTTGTTGCGTTATATAAGATCTCTGATTAATATGAGTAATGTTATTTTAATTCTTGGGTGTTGGCATTCTGCTAACTAAGTACGCGCCTATTGATAGAGTTTCAAGTGATTGTAGGTGGTGGGGGGGAGATATGGATCCCCCTCCCCAATTATTGGTAATAGTTGTTGTTTCAAAATAGGTGACTGAAGCTATGTTTCTCTTTCTATGTTTCTCGATAAGGGGTAGAGGCTAGTGGTAGTGTGGCTTCACTGAATTTTTATGAATAGTAGGTCTTTCGAGCATGGGACTTTTGATTTAAAAGTTTAATTTCTCATATGGTAATCATTGTGTTCATGTGTAAACTGTTCATAATTTATCAGTTAACTGAGAAAGTTGTTTGTAGAGACTTGATTTGGCGCAGTTAGTAAATGTATATTTGTTTTTGACTCGTTAAAACGGATTTAAGTTGGTACAGCGATAATTAAGAGTTAGGTCTTATTCAAGATATTGTTCAATAGCGATTGTAGACTAATAAAAATAGTGGTTACCCTATATATCGTCGACGAATTAAAGGATGCGTCTGGCGCAATTTACCAAGTTCTTAAATCCTCATATTTTATGGAAAACTAGAACTTCATATACGTAAGATAAATATAATTATCTTATTCTGTCTCGACGTACAATTTTAATCAGGTTTCTTGCGCAATGCGTTATAATTGCGAACGTTGAGCAATCGCCCAACCTTACTATAAGATGTAGTGTGTTTTGTTTAAGGTAAACATTTTTTAAAAGACATTGTATATTTTGATGATAAAATGTAGAGAGGTCGTCAGAGTGTAGTAAAAAGATATTTGGAATTTGGCTGAAAGGGTACTATATCCTTTGTTGGTTAATTTCCTTACGTTAGTAGGCTATGTCTTATGGAAAGTGATTAAACTATGTGTAAAATTAGTAAAATAATATCCTGTATTGGTTTATTCTTGTAATAATTGTCTCATCATCTGTTATTCTAATAAATATATAGAAAAAAAGAATAATAATTGTAGATGATGTTATCATTTTGAACTATCAACATCGTTATCAGATGCCAAATTTATAAATGGTGTCTTAAGGAGATTGTTGGTTTGGATAATAGGTAAGATGATTGATGCGTTCACAGGCCTACTAGAATACAAGATGTAATATGCACACCGACTGGCTGTGAGATAATGGAAAGAGTGTAATGACGAAATGTTAATGACGTCTTTTGATAGGAACGTAAAACGCGAAATGCCGCGAAAAATAGGATAATAATACATATATCTTTTATCACTTCACCCACAATTTTAGGGGAGGTGAGTAGTGTCAAAAGCTTACCGGGCCTCGTTCGGGAAGGAGAGCAATATGTAAGTAGTGTATGTGAAATGTGAAATAGATATAGATCAATGGCCCCTGCGGGCCTAAGATATCGGGGTGCTAAGTGACGGATGAGCGGAACGGAATTGTTCTGAGTCGTCTAAGTGCGGCAAAAAAAAATGGCCAGCCTAGAGAATTTGTTCATGTCAACCGATGAATGCCTTAAGTTAGGAAGTAGATTTTAACAGCGAAATGCGTTGAAAGTGACAGGACCGACGTGATGAACATAGGGGGTGTTATTATAAGGAGGTTAAGAAATCGGAAAAAGCGTTGTGGTTGAATGTTTACTATAAAGAGAAATATGAAGTTTCAAAAAATGATGATACAATGAAGGAGGCTGGAATTTTATTGGATCACTGAGGGCGCACAAAAATGAGATGCGAGAACTCACCTTAAAAGGTTGCCACAACCCCGCTCAATCTCCATCAGGGTACGCTATTAATACAACTCCCTAATTCTTATTGGGTCGTCCATAACCTGGGAACATACACATTGTCTTTTTTTCTTGGCGAAGAGGATAAGCTATCCTGAATGTTGAGGATGAGCAACTATCACATGAAACAGATACTGAGTTTTCATTATCCGCTATCTGGTCAAAGGTTGCTGTCGATCCGTCAGCCAGCAAAAAGTGTCACCATCTATATGTAGAAGTCGAGATACTCCAGACGGGCGGATACTTCTCTGAGTGCTTCATGCCATATTAATGAATTCGATAATGGATCTGAGATCCCATTCTTCAATAATTTTAGTCACTACTTCGAGTTGTACAAACTCGGTCGTCACATGTGACCGAGTGTGAACACAAGCGTTCCACACCTTTAGACACAAATACGCTCTGCCACTCTCAATCAATTAATTTCTAGTCTATAAATTCTCACATGCAGCGTATAAGACACGTGCTTACTAATATTTTCAAGCTCAATGCTGAATAGGATGAGCTTGCATGAGTCTCTTTAGATTATTGTTTGAAGTTTAACTGTTTGTGACTGTAGGGATAGGTTTTTTGATTTACTGAGGAGCAATTAAACACCGGTATAATTAACAAAGTACCCTCCATTAGCAAGAAGGCACCGCGTGAGGGTAAGATACTGAGGCGTTAAGTCCGCTTGATTGCAGATTTGATACACAACAGCGTTAATCTAGCGACTAAGCCTACCTAATTAAACATCCACCCAAATTTTCTCTACTACATATAGATTCTGCTGAGAAATCAATCCCTGTCTCATTTTCAGTGCATGATAATAAATCCTAAAAATATTCCTTAAAAACTCGGAATTACGGTTGTATCCAGTTTGCTACGAGGCGCATCGCGCGAAGATTGATTTAACAAATGGGACTTCTCTGAACATCCACGTTTGAATCTTGATTTGGAACTTATATATGACACATAGCTTTTAAAAACCACCCACCTCAACAGTCCTGCGCTAAACTTTTCTTCAAGTGAGTTGCGCCACAACAAAGAACCAAGTTAAATACTGGTGTGTATCCAAAGAGATAATGGGGAAGGGGCAGTAGCAGTGACGAGGCGCTGCTTATTTCTACTCATCACCGCCAAACCTTTTGCGCCTACTCTGTGTTATTCTTAGTCATGACGCCTAGGCGAATAATAAGGTGGAGAATCTATGAATAGTATAATATTTAATATAGGGTAGGATGCTATTATTGAGAGTATTGAGTTATTGGTAATGAGTAAGTATTGAGTGATATAATTAATTAATGTACCCTATTGGTTTATTTATATGGTTACTTGAAATAGGAGTGCGTATTACGAGTTGACTGGATGGGATCATGTAATTTAGGTTAGAATAGAACAATAGGTGGCTATATTTATGAGTTGACGCATAGAGTGCCTAATGCCTCTGTTTTGCTTCCGCAAGACATAGAGGGGGTATAGTGTACTGATCATAGCATACTATAAAAGAAAACAAGTAAGAGTAAAAATGAGAAAGCATGACAAGATGAGGGGAAAAGAGAAAGCCCGAAGCATTGAACCACCATATCCTCTATAATACTTCTATAGGTTTTTTTGAGTGGAGTACTCGGCGCCCAGCTCAGAAGAATCACTATCTTCGTGACTTTACCAGATTAGAGTAAACGCGAAGCGGGCCCTCACCTTATAGTCCGCCAGATACAGTCGTGCTAAAAGGTGGGTATATATTTGGTTTAAGGGGTTTTTGGTTGGTCCAAATGGCCTTCTCCTTGCCATGGCACTCCAAGTGGTGGGCACAGGTGGTAGAACCTGCAACGAACACTAACATAGCGCCCCTCACAAAAAGTGAAGCCTCGACAAACCGCTCCGACTTGCTCTCTAATTAGCACCTTTATTCTCGCCTCACTGCCAAACGTCACACCCGCGTCTCCTTCAGACAATTGCGTTCACTTGACTCAAATCCAAGCTCGTTGTTGTTCTCTATCGGTCGCCGACCGGTTGAGGGGTTTCTCCAAGGACAACATTAATAGTTGGGTAAAGTGAGACAGCGGCGTCTCACTATGTGATGCGATCCGTCTTGAATCCCATACCCGACTGGTTCATTCCATTCATCCTTGTCCACATAACTCAGAGTTTGACTTTATCTTCAACTGCGTAGGCGAATTCATTGTGAGTTGATGTATAATCGCACATTTCTACGCGCACTGGTGGAGTTTAGTAACAACATCTATATGGAGGTTAGTTTTCGAGATATCATTGATCAGTTCAGCAGAATAGGGAGGAGATGTGGGGCGAGAATATAAAGGGAAAGCAGGAAAATTAGTTGGGAAGGAACATGGAACGCAAGTGGACGACAAGAAAGCATGCCCTTATACCGTCCCCCCTTCATACCATATAAGTGAGACCTCCTTTACTGCTAGCAGAAAAAATCCACACTAGTGCTGCACGCGACTGCGACGGGACAATCACTCCTCGCTGGTATCTAGGTCAACGTGAGAGGTTTCATGACCCTGTGCCAACGGGCAAACACAACCACACCCCTTTACATAAACGCCCGTCCATCACTTATTAGTGGCATCTCCTTTATCTCGCCTCTGATGCGAAATTCTGTCCGCCATTCCTTTTCTGTCTAGACCGGTTCCTTTGACTGGTTCGAGACGGGTCTGACGCCTACTTTTACTCTCGGTCTCTCAGTCAAGAGGAAGTTCGATTTGCAAGCAGACACACATCGCGCTTAAACCATAATCCTACAGAGTGCATTCCATGCCCTTCATATGGAGAAAGTATCCTATTCTTGAGTCAGGCACTCTCGGTTGTTGAGCGGTTTATTCTGGTCGCTTTCCGAAACCGGTATACCTCATACCAGAATCAGACTCCCTGATGCGATGTTATTCTTCAATTATCATCAATTCTTCCTCAACACGCCTAACACGCCCCATGGTGAGATTTTTGTCCATCTGAACGACGTTGTAAGAGCTTATATACGAATCATATGATCATCAGATATTTCAAGGAGTCTAATTGGTTGTAGTGGAGTGATGTCCATATTCTACTACAGTGCTATTAAGCAACCTGGTGAGTACTAACATACCTCGGTTCTATCGCACTTACTATAGAGCAACGAGTACCTTGTAGGTCTTACATCTCACGCAAATGGATTATGTATATTTGCTATTCGCTATCCACCGTTCCTGATACAATTCAGCAATGTCTTTTGGGTGCTGCTACACTTGTACTGCATAACAATCCGAGTGCGGGACCTTATCATCCCGGAGACATATAAGTTCCTTAGGTATTTAAAACTCGGGAACTGTGTGGCCAATAGCTCGCTAGATCGTTGGTAATCGAAATGACCATAGAAACAGCGGATTCTCCTCTCATTGTGGGTTAGCCATTTTCAGTTGAGTGAACCTGATAAAGTTGGACTAGGGACATACCTGAAGTGTGCCTTATAGCTATCCTCATACCATGAACGCGGCTACGTCTCTTGGTTTACACACCTTGCCTGATATGACTCCCGCGTCTACGCAGTGTAGATCTATCTGGTTCATAAGCGTCTCTAATCAAGATATAAATCATCTACAAGTGCGATTATGATGGTATGGAGAGGGTACCCCTCCACTCTCTATTGTCAATGTACTCCTAGTCGGAGGTTTGAAGCGACTTCTTGTACCTCTAAATTAAACACGTGCCTAGAGCGAATTCTAGATTCGATCTTCGATTATAATCTAACGCAGCATATTGCTGTTGATTGAAGAAATTAAGGGGTAAAAATGAATGTAGAGAATAAATGAATAAGACTCACTGATATGTTGAGAAGACTAGGATACTTAATGAGGTCTGCCTCTCCACGCTATTTGTAAATACAATAGATTAGACTAGAAAAGTGGGTTGGTCCTATGGCGATCGTAACTCACAATTGGATTGTGTCTTACATCGGAAATTGACTTGTCGGAGGGTAGTTGGTTGCATCCTTTGATTTCATTTAGAAGCCTACCACCAACACCATATATCACTAACACCTGCCATAGAGCTTCCCTTTTAATCCTATCATACGCCTGTTGCAAATCCATAAAATCTAAATACAATTTATTTTTCTCTCTTCTTTTCATAATTTGTTTGAATGTAAAGATTTGATCCACACATCCTCTACCACTTCTAAATGGACCTTGTTCTTCGTCAATCAGTCTCTCAGTCATTCGAAACACACTCAACCAAAATACCAGCAAATATCTTTCTTACTTTTTTTTTTATTACACGATACCACAACTTACGGGCAGGATCCTTTTTACACTGTTTTTAGCTACCAATCATCAGCTTTGTAGTAGGTAATATAAATATATCTAAGATGTCGAGCAAATAGCTGCTCATAACACTTACCCTTTATACAACTAAATTTTCTGTTCAGTACATTAATAACGCATTATAGTCTTATCTGCTAAGCCTTCTAAATTAAATTAGAACAACGAGAAGTAATAATATTTACCAAAGACGGCATTGAGACTTCTGCTTTCAAGCATTCTCTATCGTTAACTTGACATTTCCCTATTATTTCGAATCTGGGCCTCTTTTTCATTTTCTCCTCCGTTGAAAACTTTACAGTCTTCACTTCTTTCATGAGTGGGGGTTCACACGGGGGCAATTCCTCTATTTTCTTCTTATTTCCTTTATCCGAATCAGGAGGACAGAAATCCTCCGATTTCCACGATTTAATACCACTCAATTCCTGAATTAAAGGAAAACTCGTGCGAACTCTCTGTTCAGTCATATTACCATGGTATTTCTTATTTTTCAGTGTGACCCAACCTAAAGATTTAATTATGAAATAATATATCAAATATATAATATAATCTAAAATAATATAAAATCTAATATACCGTATATATATATATATATTATATATATATATAGTATATATATATATATATATATATAGTATATATATTTATATAATATATATATGATATAATATATTAATATATATATAATTATATATTATTATATATATATAATAGATTATATATAATAATATATATATATAATATATATATATATTAAATATATAATATAATATATCATATAATATATATTTATAAATATATATATATATATATATATCTTGAGTAACCACTGCTCACCAAAAAATGCGGCGATACTGAATTAGAAAACCAACTACAAGGGTAACTCTTAAACTGAACGCATGAAAACGGGAATTCAGGAATTAAATTTTATAGAGCAGAGTCAGTTCCCGAAGGAGAGCAAAGATCTCGTTACTGATGAAATGAAGTGATTCAGACAATATATATGAGAGGCGGGATTGGAAGGGTATGGTGTGTAACATGGGGAAAAACCGGTCTCTGGAAGCCGTAAGAGCCGCACAACCCACGAGAAAATGGCGTACCGAAAGTAGACCCTAGGAACGGCAGAAAGGACATATAGGGGGAATCTCCCTTGTCATGAGGTAGCTGTGTGTTACATTAGTATGGCTAATTCGGAAACGAGCCAGGACCACCTCCTGGTGCCTACTCCGGCAAAAAGACGACGACCAAATCCCCAGGAGCGGCTTTATGCTACGAAGTTTGGCACTACGATAATCCTCCGACCAACACTCCTGCCAACAAGCGAGGAAGCCCTGTTTGAGTCGGGAGCAGAAATATGCAGCTGGGAAGTGTCCCAGCAAGATGGTCACAGGTAAGTATCCTTGACAGGTAATTTTGCAGGGGGCGGCGTGATAGGAAGCTTTGTCAGCGAATTCGTTACCCAGGATACCCACGTGAGATGGGACCCAGCAAAACGTCAAATGTTTTGTGTCTAGCATGCAGCATACATAGAAACCTTTGGATGAACGGAAACCAAAGAATGTCTGGTCGTTCGATTTTATAGTACAAGAAGAGTACTCTGCGAGTCAGAAGAAATCGTATAAGTGTCAGGCAGATCTAGTGTCAGAATCTTATTAATAGCCAAAGTCAGCGCAACTAACTCAGCCGTTAAGACGGAAGAGTCAGAAGGGAGAGTGTGGGACACAGTAAGGTCGGGAAAGACCGATGATGCACCCACACCACCCTCTTGCCTTGAACCGTCGGTATAGATGCTCACAGAGCTGCCATGGAGAGCCAGAAAGGAAGCCTTCAGTAGAGACGAGTAGTCTCCGGATCTAGATAAGGCAGACAACTTCATGCACACCACAGGGGGCGGATACAACCAATAAGGGTAGACATTATTGTAGTTGAATTGTAAAACAGTCCGCACAGGGAGGCGGAGAAAACGAAAGACAGACGTTACAGCCCTAGCAAATGGAAAACAGGCAGGGCTACGAGGAACCTTGGGGATGAGGAGTCAAAGCCGATGGTTTGGGGATTTGTAGGCGGAGAACAAGGAGCACATTAGATATTCTCCGTAAGAAAGACAGGAACATCACCCCAGCCTCCACCTCCAAACTCCTTTGGCTAAGAACAAAATGACCCAAGATATATCCGCAGACCCTCATTTTGCATGGGGTCGAGAAGTGGCAAGAATGACGGAGATTCCTGTCTGTGTATCGTACACTCATAATCCAACTTTGACCTGACCAACATGAGCAGCAGACGGAGCATGACCTTACGATCAGCACCCCAAGATGTAGATGTAAGGTGGTGTAAGAGGTCCAATGTGCAGTGACAATTAATTTTCAGAGAGGATATGGGGGAGATATGTCAGGCGGGCATCCAATAACAGATCAAAGAACCTCACCTCCGACTCAGGGCGGATGGGTGAGCCATACAGGGTCAGCAAGGGTGACAAATCACCTCTTCTATCCCGCTTACCACCTCTACGAAAAAGCACAGTCTTCGTCTTAGTAACGGAAAAAGTAAAACCCGTGAATCACAATTGACGACCAGCTGCATCTGACGTTCCATGCATGAAAATTTGACTCCAGAAACATACAACGCCAGGTAGTCCACATAGAGAGAGCACCGAACGGAAGACGGGATGCTTTAAAGGACACCACTGAAACCGACAACAAAAAGCAGAACGCTGAGTACACTTCCCTGCGGCACCCCCTCGATCATGACAAAATGACGAGACAGAGTGGTGCCACAGCGAACCTGGAAAGATCTACCCGACATAAGAGACTGAAAGAAGAGGGGAAGCTGTCCCCTAAGGCCCAGCGAGTGCAAACTATGGAAAACTCATCCTCCACATTCTCCATGTGGAATCGTAAGCCTTCTCGAGATCTAAGAAAACAGCTAGGATCATTTTATTAGAGGAGAGATCCTCACGAATATCGTGGTCCAACCGGAGAAGTTCTTGTGTGGAGCGATGATTCCTGAACCCAAACTGATGGTCGGAAAATGTATTCAGGCCCTCCAACGTCGGGAGAAGACGTTTGGCCACCATCTTCTCCATCAGCTTACAGGTGTAACAGGTCAGAGAAATGTGGCGCTGGTTGTCTGCGATTGTAGGGTCCTTTCCTGGTTCGGAAATGAGAATGGTATAAGCCGTTATTCAAAGTGGAGAGAAGACCCCCTCCACCCGGACTCGATTATATAAAGAAAGGAGAACCGCCGAAACAGTGGCATGGAGATGACATATCATTTGGTAAGAGATACCCTCAGGGCCAAGTGCACCATCCTTGCAAAGGCGGAGCGCCTCCTAAAATTCCGCCCTCGTGAATAGTCGATTGAAAGAAGGATCCTCACCAGGAGGAACCGAAAAGCCCGGGGATTGAGTGCGGTCGCGGATTGATCGAAAAGGTTCTCGGTACAGCAAGTAGCAAAATGG
This sequence comes from Trachelipus rathkii, assembly GCA_015478945.1. Lineage (NCBI taxonomy): Eukaryota > Metazoa > Arthropoda > Malacostraca > Isopoda > Trachelipodidae > Trachelipus > Trachelipus rathkii. Next base: position 32,521 of record JABUQX010055051.1, read on the forward strand.
TATCCCAGCTCATCAGCAACCATGCCCGGGGCGGAAATGGTCACATGGGTGCGGGCCACACCTGATGACCGTTGGTAGCTCCCTGTAGTTCTTGAAAGAAATTTTACACACACCACCAAACACCAAAGACCATGGCGTAGATGATTTGACCGTGGAAACGTAAGATCGAAAAAACTTTCCTAGTCTTCCTGTGGCCTTAAAGATGATCAACGTAGACTGTGCAGGTGTTCTCTTGTATGATCGATAGAGTTTACGTTTAGCACGATTAGCCCGAGCGCAATCTGCGTTTCACCACGGTGTAGCAGAACGATGACATGCAGAACAACATCCGCAAAGTATGGTATGTGGTCAGGGCAAGAGATGCAATGTATATTAGGTAAGTCACTACCACAAAGGTAAGGCGACCTGTCCAACTAGAATCTGTCAATGAACGGTAGAGGGCATAATGAAACGTCAACAGGAGGAAGTACGAGGGTCAAAACGTTCGAAAGTTGGTAAGTCTGTGTTGAGGCATCCCAACGAAAAGCTCTGCAAAACACCCAACAGCCAATCCGCATTTGATGACGAAAAGGAATCACCCCACATTGGGTGGCGAATATTGAAGTCCCCCAAAACCAACAAGGGAGGGAGGTTTCAAAACAGTCCGAAAAGATCCTCCCTCGTGTAACTGCAGCTAGGAGCAAGGTATACAGAGCACAAAATAAACGGGGAATCGAGGTGGACACGGGCAGCCGCCGCATGTGACCAAGCTAGAATGGGGATATGGGTGAAAGGAACCAATTCGCGGAACAGAATCGCCGCACCACCCCTATCATTAGCGCCACGATTTTGGGAAGCGAGAGGCAACCTGTATTTGGATGGCTGCAGAAAAGCACGGTTACACAGTTGCAGTTCTTGGAGGCAGATGGCCTTTGGAGTATGCAGTTCAATAAGTCTAACCACTCATCGAAGTTTGGGTAGTAACCACGGTAGTTCCATTGAAGAAACCTAGTTACTGCAGAAAGAAGACGAAGCGATCAGTCCGCAATGCAATCCTTACAATAGCTGCTATGCGGTGGGCGTCAGCTTTCTTTTTAGAAGCAAGCGACGATCGAAGGCGCGGGTCACTAGATGGCCCACGAGGGGGCGCCTTATAGCCCGGCGGAAGAGGAAGGTCATGGAGAATTGACACTGGAGGTTTACCCTGAGATAGAGAATGATCGCTCCCTCCCACTGTAGCGTAGACCGTCAAAAATATGAGCCAAACCAACCTCCAAATCAGCACATCAGAGAGTCTCAGCCTAACACCAAAGATGTAGACACCAGCGCCAAGGCCAGAGAAGTTCGACTCTCAACGGGGGGAGACAGGGGGACCCCCAACATCGTCCAGGACGGGCGTGAAAATCACAGGTGTATCGCACCGCTGAAGACTCGTCTCAAATGGAGGAGTCTCAACAGGGATGGTAGGGGGAACACCCATACAAGGATTTGTGGAGGCCCGAAGCACATCCCCACATAATTTAGCGTCCTGCGGGGCTGCCCAGAAAAGGACAACGGAGCCGAGGCAGGGGAGGATACAGTGGTATCTCACCCAATGGCTCCGGTTTTCCCTCGAACAACAGGGACATACTTGGTCTCACTGTGAAGGAGCATATGAGGGGCAGTAGGCAAACCTTTACCCCTATCATAGGGGGTGGGACCTGGATCCCAAGTTGGGGAGCTTCAGAAGATGTAGAGTCGGTGGTAACGTTCATTGGGATATCAGAGTATGTCTCGGAATCGCTTGAATAAGGAACCGGTGGGTCGGATGCAAAAGCGAGGCACGACAAACTATCAGGGATGCTGATACACACGGATTGCTTTCCACAACACCATGGCGTTTCAAGCGACGAGCACGTTTGGGCAAAACACCGGGAGACCCCATCGGATGGGCAGAAGGCGTAGATTATTATTAGAAATCCTTGCCCGATAATTAAAAGAGTAATGGCGCCTCGCAGGAGAAATGACGCGTTCAGGAGAGCCTTCAATACTAGGAGAGGAATGTTCCAGCGGTTTCCCAGGAGACACGGGAGTCGAACGTTTACGTGAAACATTTGTCAAAGGAGAGTCATCATCGAGTAGTAACGCAGGGAATACTTCCAAATCAGGAGAAGAATCAGAAATTGAAGGCGAGCTTACAACCCAGGGTGCGGCATGAGCTTCAGCCGAACGCACACCATAGGAAATGGATGTAAGGACTGGGGAGTTTTGACGAGCGACAGTACGTATCATTTCGGGAGAATGTGGGGGGCAGTTCGATTGCAGAGGAGAAATGTTTAAACGAGTAGTGGTTACGGTATCCAATCTGGAGCTGCGAATTTCGTAGAGGCGCAGGTGGCGCAAGAGAGCGATGGGAAGGTTGGGCGGTAGATACCGGCCTAGTCGCAGCAGCAGCAAAGGAGAGGGGTAGGAGTGAAAATTTCTCCCTTTTAAATTAGGATATTACACATCAAAAGGCACATTTTTGGACCCCCTCATTCACAAAAAAACACAAAAACTCCAAATTGATACGCCTTAATATGTTAAACTTTGATAAGTTCATGGCCGAAATTGCATTAACATCTCATTCACCTTCAAAGGAATCAAACCAAGGAGCCACTTCGAAAAAACTGAAGAGACAGTTATCAAGGAGCAAAGATAATTCAAATTTGCAATCTTTGAAAGAGGAGATGAGGTTCTAAGAAAACCATGGAGATGCCTGGCCTAGAAGAGAATCTCTTTGCATGTGTGGCATGAAAATGGGCCAAGATTTCCATTATTATCAGTGCTTGCAAGCAAATAGTTATCAGCCCCTCCCTCATCAGTCGAGAGAGAGCGTATTTTTAGTGTAGGTGGGAATGTAAACACCCCAAAAAGGAACAGGCTCTCACCAGATACTAGTGAAAGATTAATGTTTTTGCATCACTTTGAGAATTTTTGAATTTGAGTATTGAATGATATCTATCTTTATCTTAAAGGAGTATATTATTATTATGTCATGTTTGAATAATAGCGTTTTTTTTATTTTGTCTTTTTAGCTGATTAATTGAGGTCTCTTTTTTTCATTATTTTTATTCTTTATATTGTAGCTAGCTAAAAAATCTTCTTGTAAATTGTAATCATGTTAAAACATAAAAGCTAGTAGCTAAACTTTGTTAAAACTTACTGGAAAATGGAAATGAAATATTTTTTTAATAAAAGCAAACATAAAAAAGTTATTAATATTATATTTGCATTTATTATTCCTTAAAGTTACTATTTTAATTTATAAAATAAATAAATTTTAAATATACTTGGGCACAACCAAATATGAAATAAATGACTAAGTATTGGTTGTACAGGGAATGCAAATTCAGAGTTGCCTAGCAGTACACAAATATTCTATCTTATTACTGTGTATTTATTATATTAATTAAAGTATCGGTATCGGTACCTAAAAAAAAAAAGAATATCGGTATCGGCCTCTTTTCTGGTATCGGTACATCCCTATTAAGGAGTGTATTATAAGTAAATCACAGTTCCATTTTGCCTACAAGTGTCCTAGGAATCCTAGAAATTATGATAATGGGTGAAATGATAGTAAAGTAGGTCAAGATGTAGGGAGAGCACAAGTGATGAATACTGCAAGTGAGAATAAAGATGTAGTGAGAGGATAAGATAGACCAGTGAATAGGGATGAAAGAGGTAAGAACGGGTATTCTATGGGAACTGTAGTGAAAGGAAGGAGGTAAGAACTAGTTGATGGAACAATGAGAAATATGGTAGAGAATATAGTGAGGGTGTGAACAAAAGGAATAGATTAGGATACATAAAGAAGTGTAACATATGTGGTTCCGAGTATCATTTATGGAAGTATTGTAATATGAAGATGATTGGTAGATGGTACGTGAATACGGTATTAGAGAAGGGTCCTAATATGAGTAGAGGGAAGAATTTCAGTGAATGCGGTGAATATGTGCCAAGAGATTATAGAAGGCAACTTAGGATTATGGATAGGGGTAAATTAGTGGAGGGGGAAATACTGATAATTCAGGGTATATGTTGGAAAGAAGAAAGGAAGAGATAAATGAAGATGAGATGATGACGAAGTTGATGGAAGACATATGTGATGTGGGGTTCACTAAAAAAGGTATAAAGTGGAAAATATGGTGATGATAGAGACATGAGGTTATGTTATGTGTCAGCAGCAAAAGTGGAAGATAAGTCAGAGGTAATTGTCAGAAAAAAAGGTAGTGTTAAAGAGAAGTGGTAAGAGTGATGAGGAAAGAAAAAATTAAACCGAAGTAAAAGGTGTGAAAAAAAATTGAGAGTGAAGGAAAAAAGGTAAAGAAGTTTGAAAGGTGGAGCAGATGGAACTGGAATGCTAGGAGTGAACTTGAATATAATGATAGTATTGAGGACGAAGAGGATACGAGCAAAGGGAAGATAAGTGAGGAAGTTGATGTTACAAAAGTGGTGGATGTGAAGGAACATGTTGGAGAACAAGGAAGGTTTTTGTGTGTGGGATCAGCAAAAGTGATGAAGAAAAAATCGAAGAATCAGACAAAAAGAAGTTGAGTTTCGATGCTTGGAGAAAAAAGTATGGGTATGAAAGCAGTGAAGAAGAAGATAGCAGGAGTGAAAATGAAAGAGAAGAGTGTAAGAAGAAGTATGTACCGTGGAAAAGTTGGCATGATAGGAAAGTGATTATGATTATTAGTTAAGACAATGTGAGGAAAGTGAAAAAGTGGCTAGTGATGTTAGTGATGATGAATGAAGAAGTGTGAGTTTAGTTTTTTAATGTGTTATTTCTGTATGGCAAGCACTTGTGTTGTGTTGGGTTGTAGTGTGTTTGGGTATTGGGTTAAGTTTAAGTAGTATGAGAAGACGAGAAAGAGAAGTGGGTGAAAAAAGGAGGGAGAGAAAAGTATTAAGATTGATTGTTTTTATGTATTTTCAGGTGTGGCAGACGATGAGAGAAAAGGAACCAAACGGAATGGTTGG
>JABUQX010055051.1:42500-45000 GCA_015478945.1 Trachelipus rathkii
TTGCGGTTTTGATGAGAGACATGTGGCACAGAGGTATGGTGGACTTTGCTTGCTTAAGTACCAGAATTGGAGTGGTTAAATTTAAGTGTGAAAAGGTCTTCAAGGTATGTGTGGTTGTAGCCTATGGTCCATCTGAGGGTGATCTTGAAGAGAGTGCGATTTTCTGGGATAAACTGAATGATGTTTAGGATGGGATGAGTAAGAGCTTCAGATTGATTGTTTTGGGCGATCTAAATGGTTGGATAGGTGATCAGAAAAGGGATGGTATTAACAGGTAAATTTCAGGTGACGGGAGAAAATGAGTATGGTAGTAGGGTGATTGATTCTGTGAGGAAAGAGGTGTGTGTAGTGTAAGTGATACTTTCTTCAAACACAAGAGGATTCATAAGTATACTAAAATTGGTGTAAGTAGAGATGGTGTCAAAGTGAAAAGTATGACTGATTTTGTGTTGGTGAAGAAGAACATCTTGAAGTATGTGATGGATGTTAAATGAGTGACGGGGTTGGGGATTGGATTATCGGATCATTATGTTGTTTTACATAAGATTAAGTTAGTGGGGGCTTGGAAGGAGAGGAAAGAGGTAAGGAAGGAAGTGGAAAGAATTAAGAGTGAGAAGTTATGTGAACAAGCACTCAAGAGCGCTTGCAAGTAAATCAGTTTAATGCGAACAAATGAAGGAAGCCTTTGTTGTAATGCAAGAGACGTATGTGGATGTGCTAAAGTAGAAAGTAAGAATCTCAACAGTGAATAGTGGAATGAAGAGGTGATGCAAGCGGTTCAAAGTGAAAAAGAGGCGTGGTTGAATGTACTAAAAAGCAAATGATGATTTCTCAAAAAAAAGTTGTTTGGAATTATATATATGAAGAAATATAGGAAGACAAAGTTGCTTACGTAGGAGGAAAATGAAGTAAATGAACAGTTTGGAAGAAGCATGAATGTAAACTTACAAGGGAATAGGAAGCTTTTCTGGAAGGAAGCGCGAAAGGTTAAGAATGAAAGTAAGGGAAATCTGCATAATGAGTAGGGATGGTGCTTTCGTAACCGATGAAATGGATGCGAGAAGTGTGTGGAGGAAGAGCTTCGAAAATCTGTATAACATTGGCAATATTGAAGAAGTGATAGTGAATGTGTGTGGGTTTGATGGTGCAAGAAGGAATAGGTAATTTGGGGATGAGTTTATTAGCAAGGAGGAGGTAATGGGTAGAGTGAGGAAGTTGAAGAATGGTAAATCTGCATGCATAGATGGAATTACTGGTGAAATGATCAAGAATGGATTCGAGAAGGTGATTGAATGGATTTGGAAGTTGTGTAACAAAGCGTTTATGGATGATATAGTTCATAGAGATTAGAGGAGAGCAGTAGAGGTACCCTTATATATGGGTAAGGGGGATAAGGGAACTGTAAAAACTATAGGAATTAGTTTATTGAATGTTGTAGGGAAGATATGTGCTGGTAATTTGGTTGAAAGAGTACGTCGCGTGACTGAAAGACTTATTGGTGAAGAACAAGGTATACATTTAGAAGTGTTAGAGGATATATGGATCAAATTTTTACATTGAAATAAATGATTGAGAAAATGAAGAATCAGGCGTATGACAGGATTAATAGGAAAGCTCTGTGGTAGGCTTCTGAATGGAAACAAAAGTAAGTATGACGATAGTGAAGCGTGTGTAAAAATAAATGGAGTGGAAAGTAACTGGTTTAATCTTAATAGCTGAGTGAGGTAGAGATGCGTTATGTCTCCATGGTTTTTTAATTTGTATATGGATGGGGTGGAAGCGGAGGGTGTTAGAATGATGGAGAATGGAAGAGAGTGAAGGTTGCCCTGCTTAGTGTATACGGATAATTTGGTATTGTCCAATGAATCTGAAGAGAATTTGAAAGAATTGGTAGAGGAGTTTGTCAGGGTGTGTAAAAGGAGGTATTTGAAAGTAAATGTAGATAAGAGTAAGGTTATGGTAGTGAATGAGGAGAGTCCGCGGTGTGAAATCATGTTAAATGGTGAGCAACTGGAACAAGTATCTGAGCTTAAATATTTAGGATATATGTTGAATGAAAAGGGAACGGATGATAGAGAATGTACTAGGAAAGTTGTGAATGGTAGGAAGGTGGCTGGTGCAATTAAATCCTTGGTGGATGTGAAGGGACTAAGTCTTGAGTGCGCAAGGGTTTTGCATGAGGGTGTGTTGTTAACTGTTAATGTATAGAAGTGAAACTATGGTCTGGAATAAGAGGTATAGACCTAAGGGACAAATTGTTCAGAGGGACAATCTTAGGGTCCTGTTAGGTGTGAGAAAAATTGATAAAATGAGGAATGAACGCATTAGGGAGTTGTGCGATGTAAAGAAGGGCATAAGTGACAGAATTAACGAGAGTACATTGAAATGGTTTGGTCATATGGAAAGGATGGATGATAGTCGGTTGGTTAAGTGGATGTATAGTGGTGAGCGTGTTGGGAGTCAACCGGCTGGGAGACCGGAGAAAAAGTAGATCGAGTCA
>JABUQX010055051.1:47500-55000 GCA_015478945.1 Trachelipus rathkii
CTATAGCGATTAATTCTGCCGTAAATATTGAAGCATGAGTGGGGGGGAAGTGTATAGGAGAGGATGCAGTCAGGAAAGACAGCAGACGTACGAACACCGTCCCCTGTTTTTGAGCCGTCAGTAAACACTAGAGTAAATCCACCATGAACTGAGGAATGATGTCTTTAACAAGGCAGCAGGGTGGCTAGATTTGGAGAGAGAGAGGGGTCAAGGCCAGGCAAATGGCGGAAGCAGAGAATATCCAAGAGAAGGGCAGCACCTTTTGCAAATGGAATGTTGAGAAAGTTAAGGATGTTAATGACCAGTAAGGAGGATTCTGAGGTATCTGTCGCAAAATCGGTGTTAGAGCAGATGGTAAATATTGGGGTTTGAAAGATAAGATAGCTTGTGCACATGATGTATTTATTCCCTTTGAAGAAAGAGTGGAATCACATCAAATTCAACTTCAAGGCTTACCCGAGGGGAGGATCGGAAGACTCCAGTGGAGATACGGATCGCCTCATGTTGGATGGGATCCAGCAGGTGTAGTAGAGTTGGGGAAGCCTGACCATATACCATACAGCTATAGTCTAGCTTCGATCAGATTAGAGCAGGGTTGGCAAAAACCCGGGTTTTTCGTAAAAAAAAAAACAACCCAGCTGGGTTTTTGGGTTTTTTGGGTTTTTGGGTATTTGTATATTTTTGTCAGAAAAACTTTTTTGATGGAGACAAATCAATCCTGCTAATGTCAACGTAAGTGTAAGATACAAGTTTCAAATTTAAAAACTAGTTTCTTTATATGAGAGAAACTGCAAAGTTTAACTACAGCTTAAAAATGTATTTCTGATTATTTTTATAAATTATTACTAATGCCAGTTTATTTTATATATATATATATATATATATATATATATATATATATATATATATATATATATATATATAATATAATATTATATATATATATTATATATATATATATATAGGTATATTAATAGCATATATATATATATATAAATATATATATATTATATATATATATTATTATATATATAATATATACTTGTATATATAAAATCGTTTTCAAAAATCTTCAAAAGCTTTCCTATTTTAGAACAAATTTAATTTTTTACTTTCAGAAAAAAAAAATTTTTAAATCCCCGCTTTTAAGATTATTATTGAATAGTTTTAATTAAATCCAATCTTTAAAACAATATACAGGATATTTAAAAATGCCAAAGTATCATTCAGGAGGAAGATATAAGGCTAGTGAATGGAAGGAGGGGACAGTATTAAGTGACCAACCAAACAGAGTTCTTTGTAATTACTGCAAAGAGAATATAACAAAAAAAAAAGAAAGGGTTAAAAGCCATTTAGAGAAATGTAGAAGTTCAGGATAAATAGAAAGATTCTTTTCAACTTTTGGGATCATTTGGAGCAAAATAAGAAATAGATTGGGAAGAGAAAAGGCTGAAATGCTTGTAAGAATTTACAGGCCACTCGAGATCAAAAAATAATACTGATTCAGAGTATTTGATACATAGTATTCCATTACATTTTTTTCTGAAAATTTATTCATTTAATAATTTATTTACTTTTTTTTAAAATTTAAGAATTAAAATTATGAAATTTGCAAAAAAAAATTTTATTATCTTGATAAACTATCAGAGAAAAGACTAAGAATAATGTGGCGTTGATTTTGTTTTTTGTTTTTGTTTTTTTGGATTTGGGGGGGATGATTGGGTGCAAATCTTGAATTATATATATTTACCTTCAGTTCAAAAGTGGACTAAATATTCAGATTTTTAATGCATAGATTATAAAATAATTTTTTTTTTTTTATCTTCATTATACTGGCTAGGAAACCCTTGGTTACTATGGTCTTCCATTTACATTGATTTAAAATTCAAAATTAGAAGTTAGAGAACAAAAACCCAAGAAGTTGGGTTTTTGTTGGGTTTTTGCTCTTGGGTTTTTGGGTGGGTTTTTGGGTTTGGGTTTTTGGGTGCCAACCCTGGATTAGAGCGATGTAGAGAAGTAAAAGGGACTTGCGATCAGCACCCCAAGATTTTGAGGTGAGATGACATAATAGGTCAAGCATGTGATGACAAGTCATTTTCAGGAGCGTGCTGGTAATCGAACAGCTGGGAGAATGATGAAAAAGTGGATTGAGTCAGTAAAGGAATGTCTGAAGGAGAGGAATGAGTTTGGCAGAGGCGAAAAGAAAGGTGCATAACAAGAATGAATGGCGGGGTTTTGTGAGAGGATATTGTTGTGGGCTTTGCCCAGAAAGATTAACCCAACAATGACGAGATACCACAGTGAGAGTCCATCGCAATCTTGTGAAACCTTCTGGTGGATTTTTCTGATTGCAATGAGTTCTCACTTAAGGGTATAAAGGAGACGATAAAGGGGAGTTTTCTTTTCAACGTGCACCTAGTTCTACTACTACTTGCTGCTCCAGTGTATGCCATGCACCTCACCTCAAATCTGGTCTGGGGAAAATTTTTTACTGTATATATATATATATATATAATATAATATTATATATATAATATATAAATAGATATAATGTATTATTTATATATATATATATATATATTATATATATATATTATATATATATATATATATATATAAATATAATATATTATTATAATATATATAATATATTATTAGGGATGTGCCGAATTATTCGGTAAGTATTCGGTATTCGCCCTATTCGGCCAAAATACCCCGAAATATTCGGTATTGGGGCTTTTTGCCGAACTATTCGGGCCGAATATTGAGCTTTATAAACAAGAAATTACGGTCAACATAAGGGGAAAGTTATTTCAATTTAAAAAAATTTGAAATTTTAGAAAAATAAAGGAGCGCCAAAAAAAAAATGAAAAAATATAGCCAAATTTTGTTGCCAATATGGCAAAAGATATCTTTTTGTCATAAATATTGTTTCACCAAATCCTAAATCACTTAGCATTGCCTAGGGCCTTTGACATTTTGTTCAATATTCTAAAAAAGTAGAATTCATTAGTGATACTGCGGAATACATGGGCCTAACATGGTAGCCTGGGGTATATAGGGAAAAGTGGCTTGCTATCAAAATTTCAATGTTTTATTCACATGTTTACTAAAACTAATGCATTCACAGAATTCAATATAACTTCATAAATTAAAATTAACTGTCAGAAGTCTGTTAAAGATATTTTATTTTACTTGCAGAAGCATATCCTCTCATCTTCACCATTCATCAGAACGGCAGCTGCAAAGCTTAAAAACTTTACAGATGCAAGCTGAATGTCCAAACAGCATAAATTAATTCAATACGTTTCTACACGCTGGAAAAAAGAAAAACTTATTGAATTATGCTACCAAAAGATTTGTTTGAAGCAAAAAAATTCTGCGCCCTACCTCCCATAATACAACGCTGCTGCCCATGCAATCAAAATGTACACAATGTTGACTCGATTTTCCAGTACGCAAAATTATTTCCATTTAAACTTGAGATCGTCTAATTTGAATTTCATACCTATTAGTTTAATATAAGTAACAGTTTCTAAGCCAAAGTGATTTTATCCACCTTTCCATTATTACAATAAAATTATTTATTAAAATAAGGCATTAAAAGCAAAAGCTTCAGTGGGAAAAAAAAATTTACACCATCGTTATGAAGAGCTTAAGGAAAAATCAAGTCAGAAAAACCACAGGACATTTCTAAAAATTTTCATATGTGATAACAATCTCTCTAGAGTGTGTTAGATCTAACTATATCTTAAGTATCATAGAGCGATTCAAATGCTAACCATACTTTTTCAATACTATAGAATCTCAGATTGAAATCAAGAACTAAAACAATTATCGCGTCGTATGACTGGCACTAATGGAAAAACGAAAAGTGCATGAAAGATTTTAGTGCTCGCTGACTCTTCTGCTCGAAAGACTGATTCACGATCGTAGTGGGGGAAAAGTGAAGAGCTGATAGGGTATCTCATTTATCAACGTATTCTTTCAAAGTGGAAATTGCTATTTATCAAAACGGAAATTTGTGGCATATCAAAAAATCGTACCAATAACAGAAAAAGAAAGTGAGAAGTGAAAAAGAAAAGTCCCATTCTTCTGACGAAAATGTGGTGATTATTGACATAAAGTAATTAGGCTACATTTACGGAATTACATCAGAATAAACAAATACAGTAAGTGAGTTTTGTCCTACTTTTCCAGTGAAGACAATGATATTCCTTCAATTGGTGGAAAAACACCCCAAAAGGTTTATATGAATTTGAAAAAAACTACAATAAAAATAACTTTCAGCTCCACATGTCATCAGTCGAAGTAAAGAAATATTTATGAACAGGAGGCAAATAATTTATGAAGCCACATGCAATGGTTAATCCCCCCTGAAAATGGAAGAACAAGCTAATGTTCTTCATTTTAAAAAATTTACCTTAGAGCTTATTCAATGAAGTTTAGCTTTAATATCTAACTACGAAACTTTTTCAATTTTCATTATAAATAATTTTTTAAATAGTATGTGAATGGTTTGCTATAGGTAAGAAATAGTTATTTAGTTTTTGTTTTTGTTTAATTACTTTGTATATAACACTGGTAAACCTGAAAATTTCTTGGACGGGGGTTTCGCAATTGATTTTTGATGTGCTGTCTGATTCCAAAAATGTAATCGGTTTTTTGCATATCACATATCGCATTTTGTGAAAATTATTGTGTTGTAACAACAGATTTTTGTAAAATTTTATTAGTGATTTTAAACCCTTTGTTTATAGCTCTGAGACGATCATTGGGGATATATATATATATATATATATGATATATATATATATATATATATATTTATATTATATATTATATATATATATATATATATAATATATATATATATATATATATGTATATATATTATATATATATTATATATATATATATGTATTTATATATACTGTATTATTATATATATATTATATATTGGATATATGAAGGGAGAGGAAAACAATCGCAAGGATAACATGTTTTGAATAGATATATGTTAAATCGATACTAATAACAACTATGAAAGAGTAAGATGGGACAACAATGAATGTAATAGATGGAATGGTTTTAGTTAATGTAAACATACTTACGATGGTAGCAACTTTCTCTTCGTAGACGATCTAACTGTGGATAGCGTCTGAATATCTCATAAGCTCCAACAATAGTCGGCCATCAAATTGATATCCCCACTTGCCCTGGTAACGTCCTTACATGAACTCTATTGATCTGATGGAAGGCGTTCATTTCTCCTGCTCATTCACCTAAAACATCGCCTAGGTTAATCCGGACATTTTCTTAGGTGAGAATTGTAAGTAGTGGCACTTTATACTCATTCAACATCCATGAGAATGAAAACTGTCTAGCAGTTAATGTACAATGTTAAGTGGTTCTCGGTTTTTTCCTGTTCCCCAGAAATTCTGTGCTACATCCTGAAAAAAGCTTCCACGCTCTTGCCTCTAACACGTCATTGTTGTAGCAAAGGCAGCATCCAACCGGGGAAAAAAGGAAAAAATGGTCCCATAATCTTACCTACCTATCGTAATCCCAGCTTTTTTTTTTTTTTCATCGTCAACTCAACAGGAAACGTTGAGCATAGTATAGCGGAAGCATTCACGGCATCATGGTCCAAGGGCCTTCACAAATTGTTTTTCATCAAACCAAGTTTTAAATGTAGTGGAGGTAAGATGATGTTTTTCCTCTCTGTACAAAGTGGTTTCACGTACGATGTTCCTAGTCACCTGTCGTCAAGTTTCACTCGGTGGCCATTCTCTTTTGGTCAGTTGATCCTTTGCCACCCCGGCTGTCCCAATAGCGCAGGAAGCAGGGATATTTGGGGAAACCTGCTTGCTGACCGAGCATAATAATGTTTACCATTTTGAGGTCGACGCATATTCACCATCCAATCCATGTACTTGATATTGTAGCCTCTCCAAAAACTGTCTTGATATTTGCATACTCCTCCTCTCTCATCTCGACCGTACAGAGTACCTAACTGGAATCGAAGCATACCTGTTACCGTTGTGTAACAACACACACTTTAAACTGCTCTTTCTTGGAAGTGTCAAATAAAATAGTCGCCATCCCTGCATCGTATCTGGAGTCCCATAGCGGTGAGGTAGTAGCCCCTGCAACTTCCACTCACTGCAATACACAAGGTTACCGATCTGACTGGAAGAGCCTCCGGAGCTCTCTGCTTCTCTGTTACGATAAAAAAATGTTACTCTTGTGCCAGTTGGGTTCAGTAGTCATTTTTTCATTGCAACCTCTGAAAGCGACACAGCTAGGACAACGTTCGGCAAATACAACTCGAATACAAGGATCGTTCAGTTCAACCCTGGGTGAACAATGATGGACCATCATCCGCCTGTATTTCAGATGGATGATATGACATCAATCGCAGGTCCATTGGCATCTCATACATGTAGCAACAATCGTTAACTAAAGTTAAAGTTACAACAATGCTTCCTGAAATAACCGACCGCAGTAAACTTGCTGCTACTGTAGATATATGTGCGGAAGGTAACGTCTATACAGCCTACGTAGTGCGCACATGAATTTTGTCATTCCTAGGGAATATGCGAAAATAGGGATCCATGATTGCACAAAAACGGGATGTGGTACAGCCGAGAATATATATGGAATCAGCACCTCCGAATTACTATATATCTGCTACAAAAGTCCATCCAAGAAAAATTTCACCTTTTTTTGTTGACCAGTGTAAGTTTTCTTTATTTTTCCCTAAATGGATGACCGAACTTTGAAATAACTATTCGGTCCGAATAGCGAAGTGATTATTCGGCCGAATATTCGGTATTCGGCCGAAATACTTTGTAGCGGCCGATTTCGGTATTCGTTAATTTCGGCTTTTTCAAGGCTATTCAGTGGTCACATCCCTAATATATATCAGCACATCCCTAATATATATATATATATATATATATATCAAGCAACATTGATAGTCACAGAGTGTTCCTAGTCTAAATTTAATAATGTTTATATGAAAATATAAAAGTATAAAAAAGAAAATTTGACTACCTGGTGTAGGTTTAATAATCGCTGAATGCTGCGTTTCCTTCCCAAAAAATGAAGACATCTCGGAACAGTTTTCATATCTCCTTCTTCGATATCACTGCTTTAAAATTTGGTACTTATTTAAATCCTTAGAAGGGTGCTTGGAACCAATGCTGGGGCTGCACAGCATTCTACTGGAGTGCTCCTGGGTTACAGGAGCAACCAACCAAAGTCAAGCAACATCGACATGGGCATAGCAGGCAGGTTGCGAAAAATTTCTTTTTCGCTTCAAAAAAGCTAAAAAGAAATTTTACAATCATCCTAACACCCCACCAATTAACTCTTTTTCCTATTTACCTACTCCTTATTTACCTAATTCTAAGATCATCAAATCTCTACCTGAAAACCTTGGACTCACCTCTTCAAACACCTTTTCCTTAAAACGTATTTTTAAACCCCCCACAC
>JABUQX010055051.1:60000-63304 GCA_015478945.1 Trachelipus rathkii
TTCATTTTCATATCAATATCATTTGCTAAATGTCTAGTAAATTTTAAACAATTTTATCTCAAATGTCATGAACCAGCAATTACTCATCAATTTTTAAAAGTTAATTCCTGCTGAACTACAAAAGATTTGCAAACACGGACTTCACTGAAATATTCGTAATGCACAGATGTTTTATAAAATATCTAAAACATAGAAGCGTCATATCAATATTTTTTTTGTGCAAAATAGGGCTTATTTTCTTTTTTCCTAAAATTATAGTTACAAAAAACTTATAAAAATTATTTTATTTGAAGGAATCATACACCAAAATGTAGCTAAATGTATATAAAATCGAAAACATAGGAGAAAACTATACAAATGTCTGGCGTTTTTTTTTTCTTTTTTTTGCAATATTCCAAAATATCAACTCAATGTAGAAAAAAATATTTTTGTATGATAAAGCCAAGAAGTTTTCAAAAGTTTTCTCATGATTAGCGGCAAAACCGTTGGAATACGAAATATTAATTTATATAAAATATGTGTGACTTTTAAAGTTGCACAAGCTGTGAAAGTTTCATTGTAATTGAATAAATATCATAAAAGTTACATGCCACCAATTATATATATATATTTTTTTATGCAGATAAAAATAAAAAATCGCAAAATCTCTTTTATTATTCATTCGATCATTGCAAAATTTTCTGACCATGTATATTTTGGTAGGTAGACATCTTTTGTTTGGTAAACTCAAGTGGTTTGCCACTGCTTCTGGGGGAAAATTTTGAAAATTTAAAATTTTTCCCACGCTCAGCTGCAAATCTACTCTATAAACAAAAAATTTATCTAAACAAAAAAGATAAATCTTTTTCAATTATACATGCGCCGAAAGTTTCGTGCTGATTGGATGAATAATAAAAAGGTTATCGCGATTTTTCATTTATGACTTCCCAAAAATTGACCATCCCCCCATGTATTCCTGTGTATAATGAATAAAATATTTTTTTATATTTTAAAAATACACAAACCATTCGAAAGAGCAGTAAATTCGGCTCCAGAACATATTAAAACCTAAAAATCACAGAATTGATGATTACTACCCCCAAAAGTTAGATACCCCTGCTGATACCGTCCTCTTAAGTCATATTTTGACTTCATTCTTTGTATTCTAAACATAAAAATAAGTTTATTGTATAAAAATATAGCAAAGAGGAAAAGTTTTTTAAAAATTTGTTTTTATTGACCCTAAAGCAGTAATGTAGTAACTCAAACCACCCACCTAAACCCTTTCTTTCCCTCCCTAATCTATTGATATACTGTTTTAAGTCATATTTACATTTTATTTATTTTATTTTTTTGGGAGTTATAAATTCACAATTTGTTTAAACCGGAAAAATATCTTTGTACAAGGAAACTTAAAAACTTCTTATATTATTACATAAATGGATATTTAAATTTGAAATGAAATATATTCTCTATTTAATCATTGTTTCACTTAATATTTCTACACACTGACGTGCATTTGCGAAGAGATTTTACAACCTGACAACTCTAATATATCGTACAAAACATTACGCAGTAGTAATACTTTGAAAAAATAACAATAGCCAAAAAGAAATACGTCTATACATTTCACATTTTAAACTCCGTCCACTTTCGTAACATGACGCCATATCTTTAATTCTTGTTCGATATATATACAAAATTATGTTCACATACTGACACTTGAAAAAACTTAACTAACAATCAAATCTACTAAAAACTTTAAAATATCTCATCAAAGATGACTTGGTATTTTTATATATTGAGAGATTCAAGCGGTACTCATATCCCCCCCTAATAAAGCATAGCAAACAAACACAATTAAGCAGCACAGCATGCTGCTATATCCTGTACGTGACGTCATATATTGTATACTGTTTTCTATGCATTGAGTGTTAACTTTTATGTTTCACTGTATTTTATTTTAACTGTAATATTTATATTTGAATTTCTTTACACAAATTTAATAGTGATATCCGTTTACTTTTTGAAAGCGTTAACTTTAATATATTTTTACTTATAGCTTGTTTTCTATTTTTAAGAGTTGACATTAATATTTTTATTTTCTTTTAACAAACATACTTTTATATTTTATTTGTCAAAGTTTTAATTACTTTATATTTTCTTTACATTTATTGTTTTTGTTCAAAGTTTTTATAATTTTTATTTTCATTTAATTTTTTAATATTTTATATTTTATTTAATATTTTATTTTTTTAATATTTATTTTCCATTTTTGTTAGCTTTTTTGTTTATAACGTAAAAAATATTAATTTTACCTACCATAAAGCAGTTAAGTAGTAATGTAAACTTTCATCCAACCCCTTCCACTCCCCATGATCTATTGATCTATTGCTTCAAGTAATATTTTGACCAAATTTTTGTATTTAAACTCATGTGTAGTGTAAATATAACATAAAAATAACTTCCTTGCATAAAAATATTACAGTAAAATGAAAAAACTTATTAAAAATTTGTGCTTTGTTGACCCTAGAGCAGTAAAGCAGTGAAGCAGCAACGCAAACCACTCACTCACCTTCCCTCCCACCCCATTCGTGATCTATTGATCTATTGATTTGTCAGATTTTGACTTCATTTTTTGTATTATAAACTTACATACTGGACTAAGATCATCAATCAATAAAGTCTCATTCCAAACTTTACAGTAATATCCCACCATATCAAAGACATTTAGCATTACATACCAAAACTTATCATACCCAAAATTAACCATCTATCATTTTCTGTCTAAATAACATCTTTAACCAACCTCTAACATATCCATTCAAAAGTGTCCTGTGCACCCAAAACTAAACATAAGTCATCAAAACTTAACATAACTTAACATATCTAGCATACAGAACTATAAATAAATGTTAACGTTTTTCAAGTTCCCAACATATCAATACTGTTAACCTAGAATAACAAGATAACTTAGAATGTATAATTTAAATTGTCATAATATATAACAACTGACCATTACGTAAAATATCTAACTTACTAAACTATAAATAAATGTTATCATTAAGAAAGCGCACTACCTATCAATGGTAACTCTCCTAACATTACCAAAACAAGACCTGCCCTTACACTACATTTAATCGTATCATTAGTGAACATAATAATACTAACAAAGCCTAAAAAAATTTAACATAATTTAAGCTATCTAACATACGGAACTACAAATAAATTCTAACTTGAACAA
Organism: Trachelipus rathkii; assembly: GCA_015478945.1. Lineage (NCBI taxonomy): Eukaryota > Metazoa > Arthropoda > Malacostraca > Isopoda > Trachelipodidae > Trachelipus > Trachelipus rathkii. The sequence goes on from JABUQX010055051.1 coordinate 63,224, forward strand.
AATGTCCTACCTGTCGTTGGTAACTGACTTAACATTACCCAACAATTCATAACCATATCATGCTTTCCTATCATATCAATG
>JABUQX010055052.1:0-15000 GCA_015478945.1 Trachelipus rathkii
AACTCCGGAGGATTTTAGGGATTTTTCCCATTGGCAGCCCTGCACGTCGAAGGCAAAGACTTGAAAACCACTTTCGAAGGTTTTGGAAATTCCAGTCATGTCGGCAGCTGACTTGGAAATTTCCATCATTTCATTTGGTTTTTGACGTTTTGATACGTCAAAAGTTAGGGTTTTTAAGGTCGGTGAGACCAAATTTAAAGTCTGAAAGACCGTTTTCGGAGGTTTAGCCTCCTAAAAGGGGGGGCAGAGCCCCCCAAAGGGGGCTTTTTGGTTCCTAGAAGGTTTTAAATGATCGGTAGATCATTTTTGATGATTCCAATCGATTTATCGTGATCGATTTACCCCTATATCGATGTTTAATGTCTTTCTTAGGTTTTCTGGTTGGCTTTTAACAATGAAAAATGTAATCAAAAGAAAATAATTACAATAATTAACATTCGATTAATCGTTGTAGTGATGTAGCAGGTTGAGCGACCACTTTTGGAATACAGGCGTAGCGTGTCCTTATCAGCGTAGTTGATAAGGACACGTGTTTTTGAGATAAGGTAATGGATTTTTCATGTTATTTCGTAATTATTTTTTATTACGCGCGCGTTGCGGCGCACACACAACACACACACACACACACACACACACACACACACACACACACACACACACACACACACACACACACACACACACACACACACACACACACACACACACACACACACACACACACACCCTTTCGCTAGGAAGGAATAGAGCTATCGGTCTGAAACTTGGTATATAATCTATGTATGTGTTAAACTGATCACAGGCGAGTTTTGGTGACCGTAGGTCATCCCTAAGGGGGTGCTGCCCCCTTAGTGCCAAGATCAGATTCGTCCTGAAAAACCATGTTAGGTTTTTAACGTATCGGCTAAAATTTGGATGTGAGCTATATGATGACGTAATCTCGTCGGAGACGAGATTACGTCCCTCTGCGTCCCCCCGTAAGGGGGGACGCTGCCCCCACAAAAAATTAAAATGATCGTAGAAGACTGAAACTTGGAGTTAGGGTAGAGGGGCAGGAGTTGGAGTCGGAGACGGAGTTGGAGTTGGATTCGGCTTCGGAGTCCAGGGACCCCACGGAGGGGGGACCCAGTTTGAAAAAAAGAAGAAGAAATGCATGGAATGCAAAACAGAGGAAGAAGAAGAAAGGAAGAATGAGGAAGGAAGAAGTAGGAATGAGGAAGAATGAAGAATGAGGAAGGAGGAGTAGAAGAAGGAGTCGGAGTCAGTACCGGCTCCGGTGCTGGAGCCGGTGCGGTGCAGAGTTAATAAACATTCGTTATAACAACCAATTGTTGGTTCTTTATATATGTTATATGGTCTGTAGATTTCGAAAATAATGGTTCAGAATCATAAAAAATAAAAAAAAATTAAAAATTAAATAAATAATTAAAAAATAAATAAAATTTTCTTACACTTTTATGTTTATAACTTACAAAATTTACGTTTTTACATTACCCTAAAGCAGTAAAATCAGTAAATCAAATACCATCATTCAACCCCATCCAGCCACCCTCCTGGCCAGTTGTGATCTTATTGATCTATTGATCTATTGATTTCAAGTCACATTTCGAGTATTCATTTTGTATAAACATAAACATAAAATTCAAGTTCTTTATATAAAGATCTATCAATATATGCTGACGTAATAAAGTTATTCACATTAATAAAGGCTTACTTAGCATCTTCTGAACTATGAATATAACCCACAACGACAAACCCAACACATCTTAAACAAGAATAATTGGTTAACATTAACAAAGTCCACACTTACCATCAGTAAAGGTAACTAACAATTTCATACAAAAACGTAACCTATTCTTACTTTTTCAAGCATTTCTCCAACATATTAACCTTAATTTCTTACACATAACACAGTAACATTTAACTAAAATTCACCGCAACACTGGTTATTATCATACTGATCAACGAATATACTCTAACTTAATAAAGTTTTACTTCAATAAAGCTAACATAGCGTAACATGAACTAAGAAAATAATGCTACAAAGACAACCTAACACAACTACACACGAATAAACTGTTAACATTGGCAAAGTTCCCCACTTAACACCAGTAAAGTAACTAGCCTTGTATATGCAAACGTTAACCTATTATTACTTTTCCAGCATATTTTTTAACATATTAACGTAATCTTACACTAACACAGTAACATTTACTTAAAATTTATCCACAACACTAGTTAATTATTCATACTGATCAACGGAATATACACAACATAATAAGGTTTTCACATTAAATAAAGCTAACCTTAGCATCATCTGAAACTATGAATATAACCCACAACGACAAACCCAACACAATCTTAAACACGAATAAACTGCTAACATTTTCAACAAAGATTCACACTTAACACCAGTAAATTAAGTAAGCCTTGTATGCAAAACGTAACCTATTATTACTTTTTTCCAGCATATTTTTGAACATATTAACGTTAACTTACACACACAGTAACATTTAACTAACTTCATCACAACACTATGAATACTATCATACTGATCAACGAATATACTCTAACATAATAAGGTTTCCACATCAATAAAGCTAACATGGCGTAACATGAACTAAGAAAATAATGTACAAAGACAAACCTAACACAACTTACACACGAATAAACTGTTAACCTTAACAAAGTTCCACACTTAACACCAGTAAAGTAACTAGCCTTGTATGCAAAACGTAACCTATTATTACTTTTTCCAGCATATTTTTTAACATATTAACGTTAATCTTACACTAACACAGTAACATTAACTAAAATTTATCACAACACTAGTTAATTATATCATACTGATCAACGAAATACTCTAACGCGTAATAAGCGTTCCACATCAATTAAAGCTAACATGGCGTAACATGAACTAAGAAAAATAATGTACAAAGACAAACCTAACACAACTTTCTTAAACAGGAATAAACGGGTAACGTTAACAAAGTTTCACACTTAACAACAGTAAAGTAACTAACAATAACATCCAAAAAACGTAACTTATCACACTTGATCAAGCATGTTTCTCTAACATAACAATGTTTAATTTTTACATTAACATGGTAATATTTAACAAAAATTTACCATAACCTTGTGTAATTATCATACAGACCAGCGAAAGTATGCTAACGTAGCAAAGTTTTCATATTAATAAAGTCAACATAACATTACCAGAACTAAGAATATAATATACAACGACAAACCTGACACATCTTAAGCAAGAATAAACTACCAACATTAACAATGGTCCAAACTTATCATCAGTAAAAAGTAACTAACAAGAGATTCACAAATAACATAACCCATTCACACTTTATCAACATATCATCAACATGACAATGTTAATTTTACATTAACATAGTAATATTTACAAAAAATTTATCATAACCCTTACCTAACCAGCATAATACCTAATGGGTAAAGACAAACAAAGGAAAGTTTTTACCTCTGTAAAGCTAAACTATGAACGATAACATAGTTCACAACACAACAAACCAGATGAATTAACAGATTCTTCTTAGATCTCAAACTTAGTCATAAAAGCGAACATATGCGGGATTTTACATTAACATAGTAATATTTACCAAAAAATTTATCATACTTACCTAACCATATTAATACCTATATAACGAGTATTTACACACACGTAAAGTTTTTAGGCTTATCCTCTTTTTAGACTCCGCCCCCCTTTCAGAAAATACCAACTGTAAACATGAAAAATGATTTTTATGCTTTAACCATTTGCATAAAGTGATTGCAATACTTATTATATTTGACCCTCTGGCAGGAATACAAGCAATGTAGCAGGTCGCCATTCGGTTTTACGATTAAATAAATGACACATCGTTGGAAATAACGAAAACTCCTCGTGAAGATATCAACAACAAGCGTAGAGATGCGGGGAGATATCATCGTATCAGCACTGCAAAAACTATCCTACTGAAGAAAAATAGTGTATAAACATCCCTTAAATGTAATGAGATTTTTCTTTCAACAATCAGAAGAAAGTAAAACAAGAATACGACGTACGGAATGAACCATATCAGTTCAAAGGGGTATATATATTCTCGTTAGAACAACAACAACAACAACTAATAACCATAGTACAAAGATAATTCTTTATATTACTAACCAACGAATAATATATGCTAACGTAACATTGTTTTCACATTAATAAAAGCTAACATAGCATCACCTGAACTAGAATATAATGTACAATGACAAAACCTAATACACACTTTACGCACGAATAAACTACTAACATTAACAAGTACCTTGCACAGCGTACAAAACGTAACTATTCACACTTTTTTAAGCATATCCCTAACATATCAATGTTAATTTTACATTAATCACTATTGATTTTACGTCACATTTCGAGTCATCAATTCTATCCTAAACATACACAAAATGAGTTCTATAACTAACCCATCAAATTATATCTCGCTTAACACAACAAGGTTTTCACATTAATTAAAGCTAACATAGCATCAATGAACAAGGAAAATAATGTACAACGACGAATCAACCACAACTTACAAGCACGAATAAACTGTTACACTTAACAAAGTTCCACACTTAACACCTGGGTAACTAACATTGCGTACAAAACGTAACCTATTCATACTTTTCCAAGCATATCTCTAAACATATTAACGTTAATTTTACATTTGACACAGTAATATTTACAAGAATTATCATATACCTTGTTTAATTATTCATATATATCTTCTTTCCTACTGTAAACATAACAAAATGAGTTTTATCCAAACATAACACAAAAATAAGTTCTTTATATACTAACCATCGAATATAAGCTAACGTAACAACGTTTTTACATTAATAAAGCAAACATAACATAACGCCCGCTGCCACCTCCCTGACCGTACACACCACAGGACTTCCGATAACACGAACGGCTGAACTTAGAATATAATGTACAACGACAAACCTAACCACACCATACGTACGAATAAACTACTAACATTAACAAACTTCCGCACTTAACAGCAGTAAAGTACCTAACACATCGTACAAAACGTAAACCTATTCACAACTTTTTCAACATATCTCTAACATATCAATGTTAATTTTACATTAACATCGTAATATTTAACAAAAGTTTAGCATAAACCTGTCTAATCATCATACTGACAAAGAATATAATGCTTAACCAACAAAGTTTTAGCATCAATAAAGCTAACATATCATAACCGCAACTAAGAATATAATGTACAAATGCAAACCTAACATACCACGCGTATGAAATTAATCAGCTAACATCCTGAAAATTCCCAACTTATCAAAGGTAAAGTAGCTAACAGGTCATACAATACTCGATATGTTCCCACTTTTCACGCATATCAGCAACAGGTAAAGACGTATTATCTAACAAAATCCCTTAACAAAGTGACCAATCTATCAAAGACACCAACATCTTGAACTATGAATGGACACTATCTTCATCAAAGTGTCAATCGTTTCGAGTATAACATCATTTGACCTATGAATAATCGTAGACATTAGCAAAATTCTAGGGCAAACCTAACATTACTCAACAAAAACTTAACCTAGGCTCACGTTTCTAACACATCATCGTCAGTTAACACAGTAATATCTTACAAAAACTCATCATTTCTCTAACAAATCAGTGTTATTTTCACATGGTCATAGTAATATTTACATAACGTACCTAACTTAACTTACGAATAAACAGTTTTTCATTAACAAAGTTCTTTGCTTACCATACCTTCCTAAGAGAAACCCGGGGGATGCGCCCTTGAAAAGGTGTGAATCGGCGAGGGGATCACCCCGAAGGGGTGTAAGCGGGCTATAGGCCTCAGCCCGAAGGGCTGAGGCCTTACCCCTCCCTTCGGAGATGAAGATCAATAGATCAAGGACGGTTCGGGGTGATCCCCCTCGCCGGATTCACACCCTTTCAAGGGCGCATCCCCCTGGGTTTTCTCTTGGAAGGTAATGTGTTGCTTTAGATACTCTTGGTTAATGAAAACTGTTTATTCGTAAGTTAGGTACGTTATGTTAAATATTACTATGACCATGTTGAAAATTAACACTGTATTTTGTTAGAGAAACGATGGAGTTCTTTTGTAAGATATTACTTTCCAATATCGTAACTGGACCGATCGATGTGTTAGAAACGTGACTAGGTTAAGTTTTTGTGAGTAATGTTAGGTTTGCCCTAGAATTTTGCTAATGTCTACGATTATTCATTAGGTCAAATGATGTTATACTCGAAAACGATTGACACTTTGATAGATAGTGTCCAATCATAGTTCAGCATGTTGGTTGTCTTTGATAGATGCGGTCCACTTTTGTTAAGGATTTTGATAGATAATACGTTCTTTACCTGTTGCTGATATTGCGCGAAAAGTGGGAACATATCGAGTATTGTATGACCTGTTACTACTTTACCTTTGAATAAGTGGGAATTTTCAGGAATGTTAGCTGATTATTTCGATCGCGTCGTATGTTTGGTTTGCCATTTGTACATTATATTCTTAGTTGCGGTATGATATGTTAGCTTGATTGATGCTTAAACTTTGTTGGTTAAGACCATTATATTCTTTGTCAGTATGATGATTAGACGGTTTATGCTAAACTTTTGTTAAATATTACGATGTTAATGCTAAAATTAACATTGATATGTTAGAGATATGCTTGAAAAAGTGTTTAGGTTACTTTTGTACGAATTGTTAGGTACTTTACTGCTGTTAAGTGCGGAAGTTTGTTAATGTTAGTAGTTTATTCGTACGTATGGGTGTGTTAGGTTGGTCGTTGTACATTATAATCTTAGTTCAGGTTATGTTATGGTATTAGCTTATTAATGTAAAAACGTTGTTACGTTAGCTTATATTTGATGGTTAGTATAAAAGAACTTATTTTTGTGTTATGTTTGGATAAAACTTTGTATGTTTACAGTTATTCGTTTGTCTGTATGATAATTAAGCAAAGGTTATGATAAATTCTTGTTAAATATTACTGGTCAATTGTTAAATTAAACGTTAAATTATGTTAGAGATATGGCTTGGAAAAAGTTATGAATAGGTTACGTTTTACGCAATGTTAGTTTACTTTACTGTTGTTAAGGTGTTGGAACTTTGTTAATGTTAAACAGTTTATTCGTGTTAAGTGTGTTGTTAGATTTCGTTCGTTGTACATTATTTCTTAGTTCATATGATGGCTATGTAAGCTTTATAATGTGAAAACCTTGTTGTGTTAGCATATATTCGATGGTTAGTATTTAAAGAACTCATTTTGTGCTATGTTTATAAGAATTGATTACTCGAAATGTGACGAAAATCAATAGTATTAATGTAAAATTAACATTGATATGTTAGAGATATGCTGGAAAAAAGAGGTGAATAGGTTAACGTTTTGTACGCTGTGCTAGGTACTTTGTTAATGTTAGTAGTTTATTCTGGCGTAAGGTGTATTAGGTTTGTCATTGTACATTATTATTCTTAGTTCTGGTAATGCTATGTTAGCTTTTATTAATGTGGAAAAAAAAATTGTTACGTTAGCATATATTCGTTGGTTTATATATTTAAAGAACTTATCTTTGTACTATGTTATTGTGTTGTTGTTGTTGTCATAACGAGAATATATATACCCTTTTGAACTGATATGGTTTTCATTCGTACGTCGTATTCTCTGTTACTTTCTTCTGATTGGTGAAAAGATAAGAATCTCCATTACATTTAAGGATGTTTATACCACTATTTTCTTCAGTAGGATAGTTTTCGCAGTGCTGATAACGATGATATCTCCCCGCATCTCTACGCTTGTTTGTTGATATCCTCACGAGGAGTTTCGTTATTCCAACGATGTGTTCATTTATATTTAATCGTAACCCGAATGGCGGACTTGCACATTGGCTTTTGTATTCTGCCAGAGGGTCAAATATAATAAGTATTGAATCACTTTATGCAAATGGTTAAAGCTTAAAAATCATTTTTCATGTTTAGAGTTAGTATTTTCTGAAAGGGGGGCGGAGTCTAAAAAGAGATAAGCCTAAAAACGGGTATTTACGTGTTGTCGTCTTTACATCGCTTACGGGTTATTATGCATGGTTAGGTAAGTTATGATAAATTTTGGTAAATATTACTATGTTAATGTAAAAATCCCGCATATGTTCGCTTATTGCACTAGTTGTTAAATGATATTCGTTTACATCTGTGTTGTTGTGGTTAACGTATGTTATTGCCCCCTCCCCCCCCCCCCCCCTTTAGTTTAGCTTTACAGAGGGTAAAACTTTACGTTGTTTGCTTTACCCAATAGGTATAATATATGATGTTAGGTAACGGTTATGCGTGAAACTTTTTGTTAAATCATTCTACTTTAAGTAATGTAAAATTAACACTTGTCATGTTATGATATGTTTGATAAAGTTGTGAATGGGTTATGTTTTTGTGAGCCTGTTAGTTACCTTTTAATCTGATTTGATAAGTTGTGGACCATTGTTTAATGTCAGCAGTTTTATTCTTGCTTAGATGTGTTCAGGTTTGTCATTGTATATTATATTCTTAGTACTGGTAATGATGTTATGTTAGCTTATTAATGTGAAAACTTTGTTACGTTAGCGCATATTCGTTGGTCACTATATGATAATTACACTAGGTTATGGTAAATTTTTGTTAAATATTACCATGTTTTAATGTAAATTAACATTGTTTTGTTAGAGAATGCTTGACAACGTGTGAATAAGTTACGTTTTTGGATGTTATGTTAGTTACTTTACTGTTGTTAAGTGGAAAACTTTGTTAACGTTACCCGTTTATTCCTGTAAGATGTGTTAGGTTTGTTCTTTGTACATTATTTCTTAGTTCATGTTTACGCCATGTTAGCTATTGATGTGCGAAACCTTATTATGCCTAGAGTATTATTCGCTTGTCAGCTCATGATAATTAACTAGTTTGTGATAAATTAGTAAAATGTTACTGTGTAGCTGTAAGTTATTAACGTTAATATGTTAAAAATATTGTTGGAAAAAGTAATAATAGGTTACGTTTTCATACCATGCTAATTACTTTACTGGTGTTAGTGTGGAACTTGCCATTGTTAGCAGTTTATTCGCTCGTGTAAGTTGTGGGTGGTTTGTCTTCTACATTATCTTAGTTCATGCTTAGCCATGTAGCTTTTATTGGATGTGGAACCTTATCTTATGTTTAGAGTATATTCGTTGCATCAGTTATGATTAATTAACTAGTGTTGTGATAAAATTTTAGTTTAAATGTTACTGTGTTAGTGTAAGATTAACGTTAATATGTTAAAAATATGCTGTAAAACAGTAATTAATAGGTTACGTTTTGCATACAGGCAGTACTTTACTGGTGTGTAAGTGTTGGAACTTTGCCCAATGTTAGCAGCTTTATTGTCTATGAAGATGTAGATGGCGTTTGTCGATTGTGGGGTTTATATTCATAGTTCAGGATGATGCTAAGTAAGCTTTATTAATGTGACAAACGCGTTATTAGTATGTTATATTCGTTGATCAGATATTGATAAATTAACTAGTCGTTGGATAAATTTAGTTAAATGTTTAACTGTGTAGTGTAGATTAACGTTCAAATATGTCTTAAAAATATGCTGGAAAAAGTAATAATAGGTTACGGTTTTGCATACAAGGCTAGTTACTTTACTGGTGTTAAGCTTGGAACTTTGTTAATGTTAACAGTTTATTCGTGTGTAAGTTTGTGTTAGGTTTGTCTGTTGTACATTTATTTTCTTAGTTCATGTTACGCTATGTTAGCTTTATTGAAGTGAAACTTTATTAAGTTAGAGTATATTCTGATGATCAGTATGATAATTAACAGTGTTGCGGTGAATTTTAGTTAAATGTTACTGTGTTAGTCTAAGATTAACTTACATTGTTATGTTAGAGATATATGCTTGAAAAAGTAAGAATAGCCTAACGTTTTTTTATGAATTGTTAGTTACTATTACTGATGGTAAGTGGTGGAACTTTGTAATGTTTAACCATTTATTCCTTGTGTTTAAGATGTGTTGTGTTTGTCGTGTGGGTTATATTCATAGTTCAGATGATGCTAAGTAAGCTTATTAATGTGAAAAACTTTATTACGTCAGCATATTTGATAGTCATTTATATTAAAGAATTGATTTATATGTTAGTGGTTTATCCAATTAGTGAACTCGAAATGTGACTGATATTAATTAGATCCATTATATTTCAATTAGATCACAACTGGCAGAGAGGAGTGGGCTGGATGTGTGTGGTGAATGGTGGTTTTGATTACTGATTACTGGCTTTAGGGTTATGTAAAAACGTAAATTTGTAAGTTATAAACATAAAAAGTGTAAGAAATTTTATTTATTTATTTAATTATTTATTTAATTTTTATATTTTTTTTATTTTTATGATTCTGAAACTCTTCTTATTTTTCGGAATCAACCAGACCTATGACCTATATAAAAGACACCAACATTGTTTTATACGAATGTTTTACTAAACTCTGCATCCGCACCAGCCTCCTAGCACCGGAGCTGGTACTGACTCCGACTCCTTCTCTACTCCTCCTTCCTCATTCTTCATACTTCCTCATTTCTACTAATTCCTCCTCATTCTTCCTTTCTTCTTCTTCTTTCTTCCTCTGTTTTCCATTCCATGCATTTCTTCTTCTTTTTTTCAAAGGGGACCCCCCTCCGTTGGGTCCCTGGACTCCGAAGCCGAATCCAACTCCAACTCCGTCTCCGACTCCAACTCCTGCCCCTCTACCCTAACTCCAAGTTTCAGTCTTCTAAGTCGATCATTTTTAATTTTTTTGTGGGGCCAGCGTCCCCCTTACGGGGGGACGCAGAGGGACTTAATCTCGTCTCCGACGATTACGTCATCATATAGCTCACTTCCAAATTTTAGCCCGATTACGTTAAACTCTAACATGGTTTTCAGGACGAATCTGACCTTGGCACTAAGGGGCAGCACCCCTTTAGGGGTGACCTACGGTTCAATTAAAACTCTTCCTGTGATCAATTTACACATACATAGATTATTATACCAAGTTTTCAGCGATTAGCTCTATTCCTTCCTAGCGAAAGGGGTGTGTGTGTGTGTGTGTTGTGTGGTGTGTGTGTGTGTGTGTGTGTGTGTGTGTGTGTGTGTGTGTGTGTGTGTGTGTGTGTGTGTTGTGTGGTGTGTGTGTGTTGTCGTGTGTGTATGCGCGCGCAAGTGCGCGCGTAATAAAAGAATAATTGCGAAATAACATTGAGAATCCATTTACCTTATCATACAAACAACTGTTGTCCTTATCAGCTACGGGCTTTTTTATGATAAAGGGAAAAAACGGCGGCTTTTTTTTTACCCGCCTTTTTTTTTTGTATTTTTTCCCAAAAAAAAGTGAGAGCTCAAACTGCTACATCACTACTATATTATTATTATTATATATATATATATATTATACTTATATAGATATATATAAATATATATATATATATATATATATAGTATATACTATATATATATACTACTATATATATATATATATATATATTATAATATATATAATATATTGTAACTAATAACATATTTTTGCTGTACTAAAGATAATATTTATAGTGATATTATATATATATATATTATAATATTGTAATCAAATACAAAGACTTTATTATACATGAGTTGCAACTTCTTTGTGATGAAAAGAAAGGCAAATATTCAAACAGACTAAATGAACGCAATGTTATACCTGATATTATTTGTAAGAAAAATACAGAAAAATCATGATGAATGAGTGGCTCACATATTTATTATTTTATGACGTAATTATATCAAAAATGACAAATACGAGAAACATGTCACTTTCTGGTTTCAAGTAAATTAAGTGAAAAAGCAAATAATCGATTTATATATTACAGATATATATATAGTATTATATATATATATATAATTAACTATATATATTATTACTTATAACTCTATATAAATATATATATATAATATATATAGTATATATATATATATATAATCAATATATATTTAATTATATATACAGTACCAGAATAATAGTTATGGAAAGTGAAAAGAAAAAATAAGAAAGTTTAGTGTTTTTTTTTTTTTTTGTTTGTTTTTTTTTTTTTTTCTTTCTTTTTTTCTTTTTTTCTTTTTTTATAAAAATATATTATACATATATATATATATATATATATATTGATTGGAAAGTAATATATATATATATATATATATATATATGATATATATACATATAATATTATTTATACTATATATATAATACTATATATATATATATTATAATATCTCTCTCAATATAGCGTATATATATATATATATATATCATATTATATATATATATTATATATTACTTATATATATTATTATATATATATTTAGATTGATGGCGAAAAGAACGATCGACCATTCTGAAAATCTTCAGGACACCCTCTAAATATGTTTATTGTCTTAAAAAAACATTCTGTGCAAAATTTCACCTTAATTTTGAATAACTTTTAGAGGCTGCTACCGCCATTAGAACATTTAAAGGAATCGTTAGAATGTAAGATCGTTTTAGAAATTGTGTACACATGAACCTTAAAAAATATTTATTAAATTTGTTTTTCAAAGAAAATATTCAAAGCAATAGCAAAAACAACCGAAAAGTTACAGATTGCTATATACATTTCGTGGGAAATTTGCGTAATTTTACAACACTTTACAGTTCTACTTAATAAACGAAATAGCAACCCTTACAGCTTTATTGAGTTACGTCTTGATTGTGACGCAGTATCGTAGACATTAGACCTTCGTCGCTGTGACTCTGTGTTGTAAGTGCATCTGTTTTAAATATTGAAGGTCGTACACGTCGCTACAACGATATGGTGGTCTTATTTTCACATGCGTATAGAATTTCTGAATAGAGACTCAGCTCCCTATCAATATCTGAAAAAATGATATTGTTAATGTTAACTACAAATTGAACAAAAAACAACAGGTGAATAAAATAGCCGTTCTTTCTACTGCCCGTAAGACTATAAATGGCAGTGATGGAAAAGGGAGGGCATCCAACAGTTTGAAATGACATTTCGTCGAGAAAAAATAAAGAAACTTTAAAATGAATGGGGAAAATTAAAAGCGATGATAATAATAAGAAGAAACTGTCATGTCGGTCTGGTTCATAAACAAGAGAGATGGAAAAACGACTTAGATAATCTCGTTTCGATATTGGCGCATGCAATGCCTCTTGATCATGGATACAGTTAGACCGAAGATCGTGCGTTTTGATGCTCCAACGGTGAAAAAAGACAAGCGCAAAATGTTGAGTGGATTAAACGTTATACGGAAAGGAAAAGATTTGCCAGACGAGAGGGTATGTCATTGCATTGTTACTCAAAGAGGAAAGAGGGATAGCAGCACACGGTATTAGATGTAGCTGCGTTGTCAGTCAGCGAGCGGACCAGGCCTCAAATTAACAATAGTTCATCATCATGCGATAAACAGAAGTATGATGTTTAGATCTCATCAGCCCATCAACGTCGAAGAGGAACGAAATAAAAGGCCAAAACGAGGGAAAATTTATGGACACATCCATGCTTTGACCAGCTCTTGATGCCACCAAAATAAAGTGACAGATCTGCTCACAAATCTGATCCCAGCGAGTAGAAGCTCTTGGTCCACAACTGTTTGAAAAATACTTATAGGCATCACTATTCATCGGTAAGACGAACAAAGACATTACAAAACCGCGAGACAATGGAAGAAAACATTGCTGAAGGATTTCAAAACAAATTGTCCCTGCAAATACATTGGGATGCAAATTAATGGAAGATATTACCGGTCATGAAAATATCAAACGACTGCCAGTCCTAATTTCTGGACTAGGTGTCGATAAGCTGGCTTTGGCGTTCGAAGCTTACCCGTGGAACATGTAAAAATATTGAGGGATGCGGAAATGTATATCATATAAGTATTGAAATGCGATATATCTAAGCAAGGTCGATGCATGTACCCGTTTGACACCACTCCAGTCCAACACAGGTAATAAGAGTGGTGAAAGTATGTTACTAGAGCAAAGAATGGGTAAACAAATGCTGTGGCTAGCTTGTCACCATCACATTTTAGAATTAACATTGCGATAGAGCTATTTCTGTCTCATTTGCCTGCTTCTTCTGGACTGGACATTACTACTTTTAAGAAGATTTAAATCGGTATGGGTGAAAATTATACGACAAAGTATACCAAACAGCCGAAGAGAACCCTGTCATCAAAGAGAAAATACAGATAGCTTGGTTGATATCGTTTACATTTGTTGAAGCGAGCTTTCAGAAACATCACCCTTCGTAATGATTTCAAGGAATTTCTCGAGCTGACATTATTTTTCACTTGGTAACACTCCGACATTCAGGATCAGATTTAAAAGTCCCGCATCATATGCATTAGGCGGCACATGGATGTCTAAGGGCAATTTACTGTATTAAAATATGGATGTTTAAGAACAGTTTAAGCTGACTTCAAGAGAAGAAAGAGGACTGCGTGATATTTCCGGTTTTTTAACAACAATATATATATTAGATCGTGGTTCACGGCATCCATAGCCATCAGTGCTCCACGTTCGGATTTGGATCTTCTACAAAGGCTGCAAAAGTACAAGGAAAAAGATGATACCATTGCAAGTGCTGCTCTTAATAAAGTTTTGAGGCATTTGTGGCACCTCTCTGAGGAAACTTGTTGCTCTTGCATTTTTTGATTCAGAGGTTTTGCTTGAGACAAAAAACAAAATGAGGCACGCTCTAAAGAAACAAGGGGATTCCAGACCGGAAAAAAGAGCAACCATAAATCCTGAATCAGTTCCAAAAACAATTGTAGGATTTCGTTACAGCCAACACAAAACGATTCTTTGACATACTATCATTGCCTCACACATTTCTAGAAAAAGATGCTGCAGAGTGGAATGATGACGAGAGCTATAT
>JABUQX010055052.1:37500-47500 GCA_015478945.1 Trachelipus rathkii
TTTCTAATATAATTTTCATTGTCATTTTATCCAAAAAGATCCTATATATAAATTTTACAATGCTTTTTCCTAATCTCTCACAATTCTAATAATGTCACTTAGTTTATACGTATCCAATTCCCAACAATTTACGCTTAACACTGCTATATCCTAATTAAACTTGAACGTTATTTCGTTAAATCAAAACAGCATGCCATAAATCTTATCCCACTTTTTAAATTTTAACCTATCGTAAATATCATTCTATATTTACTTATACATACCAATTTTTGGGGCAAATATGCTTCTTGTTTCCACAAAGCTGACAATCACAATTTACTGTAAGAAATCCTTGGAACTTAAACACTTTTCTTTAGACTTATATTCAACACGACTGTTTACCTGAACTTTTTAAAGAATCAATGAGTTTCTTTTTCTGCTTGGACATAGTTTTCTGCTTCGTAAAATTAGTAGGTTTATTAAATCGATGACACGAGTCATCTGACTCGTGACACTACTCACCCCTTCAAGATTGGGAACCCAATCTTTAAAGAAGGGAAGACATCCCATAAAAAAAACAACAATAGACAATAATAGTTTTAAAAAAATTCAATAATAATATAAACAAGAGTAGCAATCTTACCTAGTTTCCACTAGATGCCCTTCTCTCCTCAGCCCTCCTTTCGTACCCTTTGCTGTACATACGGAAGATCTGGAGCTGACCCCCTTGATCGTGTCATTGGTCGATGCTCAATCTCCAATCCTTGTCGGGTTCCTCCCTGTCCTTCCGATCCGTCAGTTAACATCATCCGTTCAGGATCCTCGCCAACTTCTCTCAATTCCTCATGAATGGACCTGGAATTATAAAAAGGGATATTTAAATTACCTTTAACATGATTATCTACCTGTATACCTTCATCATGTACCAAAGTTACACTTCCTGGAACTTCCTCTTCTTCTTCATCAGTGGCGTCTGAAACGGTTATACCTATGGTGTAACTGTTATTAGGGAACCTTAACTCTCTTTCAAACCTCTGTAAATCAAATTCCTCATCTGAATTTACATCCTCTGGGGCTGAGTCTACCCAATCCAAGAGATCACTAGTGTCTATGGGTGATGGCATAGGATCTGCCTCTGTTTGTGTTGCCTTATCCTCTCCTAAATATTCCGTTTGAATTCCTGTATCTCTTTTATGGCTTGGTTTACCCATGGCCAATTGTAGAAGGTCCCATGTTTCCTTAGTTTCTGTCCTCTCTTTCTCTCTACTCTCTCTGGGAGCATACTATACATGATACCTGCTGGTGCTTCCTCTATTTCATCCTCTGTTGTTGTTTCAGCCTTATATTCATCGTGTAAATGGAATTCACTTTTTTCATTTTCGAAATACTGCCTGAGGTAATCTGGTGGGTCTGCCCATATCTTCAGGTGTGCGTAATGAACTCTCATAGTTTTACCTTGACCCTCAATATCATATGTCATTCCTCCAGCAATGACTTTGACAACCGTGAATGGCCCTTCGTATCTTTCACCTAGTTTTTTCTCCAAAGACCGATCTGCCGAAATAATCTTCCTTTTGACCTTAACTCCTACTGCATAGGGGAGCCAGTTTGGGTGTCCCTCCTTCCATTTGCTTTGTTCCTTCATAGAGATCGGCAATACCTTTCCCTCCTTATGTGTTTGAGTTAATAGCTTTTCGGCTGGTGTCATCCCAAGTTCTGAGTGCCTTGTGTTGTTATATATTATAACCACCCTGGGTAAGCAGTCATACCACTCCTGGTCCTTTGTTGCTATGTTCTTCAAGAACTCTGCAAATGTACGATTTGTACGCTCTACTGCCCCGTTTGAAGATGGCTTGTAAGGGCTGCTAAATATATGATCTATGTTATACCTTTTGAGCATATCCCTAAACCTGTTACTTTTGAACTCCACCCCGTTATCTGTTAAAACCTTGTATGGAGGCCTCAAAAATGTTGGCAACATTTGATCTTCGAATGCCCCTGTAACACTTCTAGCTGACTTGTCCTTTAGTGGTCTGACCGAGACCCATTTGCTGCAGTGGTCCACAGCCACTAGACAAGCAACATTTCCTCTCCTTGTTTTTGGCATAGCCATAACATCGATTGCCACTAGTTCGAAAGGATTGGCAACTTGGATTTTCCAGATTGGTGGGAATATTACCTTGTGGTCTACCTTGTTTAACTGACAAATAGGACATGTCCTGCATACCTCCTGGATTATAGTATGACCTTTCGGGTGCCATACGTACCTTGCCATCAAATCCGTTAGTTTTCCTTGACCTATATGTGCCATATTTCGATGTACCACCACACAAATACTGACCATCTGTTTAAATCCTATTACTGCACAAAACTTGCCGTTCTTCATCCTTTTGACCAGTACAGCATTATTCATTAATAGATCCTCCTTATACCTATGGAATTCCTTTAGTAACACATCAGATTTAAGAATTTGTTTTTTATTCCTAACCTTCTCCTTTAATTTTTTATCACCCTGGATCTTTCCTGTAATGTAATTATCTCGTTCAATGTTATAATATTGTCAATCCTATTATTATCATACATTAGTACATTATATACACCAACAAGAAAACCATCACTAACCTGATCCTCATCATCCCCATGTGCGATGATGCCTTCTCCAAAGTCCAAAATCGCCTCTGTTTCCACTAAGTAATTCATTCCCAGAAGAAAGCATGCCGGAATGAACCCATCCTTAACAACTACCAATGGTAATATTGTCTTCCTGTAGCGTGTGTCTATCCTGATAGCTACTGCTGTTGTGCATTCAACAATTTTGGTGGTGATCCCGTTTAGTGTGATATCCACACTCCATTTCCTTAAAATATGTCCAAATGGTTCTAACTCCTTGATAACAGTTTCCTGGACTAAACTGATAACAGATCCTGTGTCTAAAAAGGCACACCTAGATGTTTCACCAATAGAAATGTCTTGCCATGCAACTCCTGTTATCTTATGGTTGCAACTTAACCGAGACCGGTGTCCTCTTTCCTTCATTAATAGGTTTACCCCTAGTCCCTCTTCTGGTGGATATTCTAATAAGTTTTCTTCCTCACTTTCTTCACTATCCATGTATTTTCCATTTTCTTCCTCAGATGGTACCTCTTGTTCCTCGATTGCTAATTCATCTATTATTGTATCATCCTTGTTTACCTGAAACGTACCATTATCCTTTAATGGATTGAAATGAGTTCCTCCTAATACTTGTATGTGGTCCTTTAAATCTTCGCATTTCCTTGCTTTGGGTCCCATATAAATAACTGAGCAACAAGTCCCATGATGCAGCCAAATCCTTAAGTTAAACTCATCGCTAGCTGCTAGTAATACCTCTGGGATTGGCTCCCTCCCTGAAATGCTGATGGTTTTCAAATACTTTAATGATTTGGGTTGTTTGTCCAACCCATACATCTTCCTATTGTTTAACAAAACCTCTAGTAAGAATTTCCTCAATTCCTGGTGGTCCTTCTTCTGTAGTTGTTCCTTTTTCAAAACTTCCTGTAAGCTCAAAAACAGGGAATCAGCACCTCCTGGTACCAACCTTATTACCTCTAAACCTCTTGGTGGAGCCTCTAGATTTATTACATTGATTTCTTCCTCCTGTTTCCTTTGGCAACGGGACCATGTGTTGGCAAAGACGTTGTCCTTTCCTGGGTAATATTGGATTTGAAAGCTGTATTCGCTTAAATCGTCCAAGACACGAGCCAATTTGCTGTCTACCAACTTCATTGTATGAAGGTACACCAGTGGGCGGTGGTCTGTGTATAATATAAACTCCTGACCTAACAAGAATGGACGGAAACTCTTAATTCCCCACCTGATAGCCAACAATTCCCTCTCTATGGTGGATGTTCTTCTTTCACACGCATCGAATGAATGAGAGTTATATGCTATTACTCTTCTTTCCTTTCCCTGTTCCTGACATAGACCTGCACCCATACCAAATCCACTCGCATCCACATAAAGTTCTAATTTTGCAATGCCTTCTGTGAAATCCGGAAATGCCAGTTCTACTGATTCCTTCATTAATCTTTTTAAGCTTTCAAAAGCCTGAATCCTTTCTTCTGTCCATTCGATTTTATCCTTCCTTTTTCCTCCTGTTAAAGCACTAAGAGGTGCCGCCACTCCTGAACAGTTTTTAATAAACTTACGCTGGAAGTTGATCATTCCTAGGTACCGCCTGAGTTCTCCTATGTTATTTGGTTTTTCCAACTTGTCTACCTGATCCCTAAATTCTGGAAGCTTCCTTATTCCAGTCCTACTGAGAATATGTCCTAAAAATTTAATTTCCTTTTGAACCCAGCTACACTTGCTGATTTTAATTTTGACGTTGGTTTCGGAGAACCGTTGTAGAACCTGTTCGATCAGCAGTAGATGTTCTTTAAAATCCTTTGATATCAGGAGGACATCATCCACATATACTACTACCTTGTCCCGGCTGAATCCTGTTAGTATCCTCTGCATCTCCCTCTGGAATGCTGCTGGTCCATTTTTTAACCCGAAACTGAGCTTTTTGAATCTGTACTGCCCACTTACTGTAGAAAATGCAGTGAAGTCCTTACTATCCTCTTCTAGTTGCATCTGATAGTACCCTTTGACTAAGTCCAGGCAGGAATAATATTTCACCCCATGACAAGAGAAGATTGTTTCCGTAATATTGGCCATTGGGAACCTGTCTGCTTCTGTCACCTTATTTATGCGCCTATAGTCTATGCATAGACGAAGTGTCCCATCCTTCTTTCTAACAGGTACCACTGGAGAACTCCATTCAGCAGCACCTGGCTCCATAATATCCTTTAGACACAACTCCTGACCCTGTTTTTCGATTTCTTCGTTTGTCCTTTGATCGAATCTTCTCGCCCTTTGGTAGATGAGGGTATAGCCGTGTAGCCGAATCCTATATGGTGTCATAGACGTTGTGATTACGTCTAAGTCACTCTTGCTAAATACTCCCTTTTGCCTATATAGTACTTCTATTATTTCCTTTTGCTGTTCTTGTGTTAATTCTTCCATGAATGTAATTTCCTTTACTAATTTTTCCTTTGTCCATTCCTCCTCAATGGTCCCTTGTCTTCCTGTTCCTTGTACCATTGTGTTTACTGTATATCCTCTGTTGTCATATTTTTGGAGGTCCTCTTCGTCTAATACTAGATGGGCTATTCCTATTTTTTCTCCTTTTCCAAATCTTAATTGTCCTGGTACAAGTTTCCTGATTAATATAATACCTTCTTTTGTATTCCATTTTACCAATCCTGGTAGTATTTTAAATCGTTTATTATAACCTCTTCGACTATTTTCTTCTCCTTCGACCAATAGTTCTTCTGGTTTCATATCATAGTACCTTCCTTCTCTGGGCTTAATCTGGTTTGAAGTCCAAGCAGCCTTTACTGGAACCCAATCATTTATCGTAATTGTAACTTCTTCTGTAGTATGTACTGGCAAGGATATTACAGTCCTTACACAATTCCCAGACCTTTCTGAAAAGTAGACCTGTTCCTTTGTGTTTTGTTCACCATATCTTGTGAAAGAACCATTCCTGACATCAATTATAATTTTGTTCTGAACTAAAAATGGCATTCCTAGAATTGTACCTTCTTTTAGTCTTTCAACCACAATGAAATCTGCTGAACCATAATTTATTTCCTCAATTTAAATCCTTAATTTTGCTGTTTGGTGGGATTCCACAACTATTTGTGGGTCGCCTACTCCTCGCAACCTCATTACCTTTCTTAAAACATCGGGACTATGGATCCTGACCTATGATGCAATATTGCGAACCTGAATCAATAATGGCTGTCATTTCTACATTATTTAATTTTACAATAAATTTCAACAAAGGAGTAATATTAATGCCTTGCTTACCTTCAATGGTCGTCCTACTTATGGCGTGGTATATACCAGTTGTAGTATTCACTGTACTTGTTTCTCTTCCTTTAGGTATCCGTTGTGGTAAGGCATCCCTAATTTCCTGAGGTTTCCTGCTTATGAACTCCTTTGCCTCTGGATCCAATAC
Source organism: Trachelipus rathkii (assembly GCA_015478945.1). Lineage (NCBI taxonomy): Eukaryota > Metazoa > Arthropoda > Malacostraca > Isopoda > Trachelipodidae > Trachelipus > Trachelipus rathkii. Next base: position 43,529 of record JABUQX010055052.1, read on the forward strand.
TGTATCGCCTTGAATAGCCGGGCTGGTTTCTAAACGGTGGTCTATTTTGGGGTTTCGCTCCTGCTCGTTCCCGGGGTCGGCGGAGCTACCTCGTTTCCCGAAGTTGCTTGTATCTTTTTCCTTTTTATCCATTCTGCCATTTCTTCCTTTAAGGGACAAGTTTCTCTCCAATGTCCTATTTCTTCACACAAGAAGCATTTTTTTTCAAAGGGTCCTCTATTGTTTTGCCCTTGTCCACCCATGTTCTGTTGATCCTGTCTTCTGTAACCTTGTTCTTGTTGTTTAAACCCTCTTCTGGATCCACATTCCGCAGTCCGGTGTTCATTACTTCCACATCCTAAGCACCACCCGTTATATTTTCGACACTCTCTTTTAAAATGTCCTACCCTGTTGCACCAGTAACATCTTTTTTCCTCATTGTCATATCTTTTATTATTTTGCCTGGTGTATTCCCTTGTATTCATGTTCTGCTGATATACTGGCCTTCCAAAACGTACTTTGTCTGCGTATGTACTTTTTCTGTTGGGTTCTTCATTTAGTGTGGCCCATATCGGTATGCCCTCATCCTTTGACTCCTCCTCCTGCTCGTCCAATTGGTCCTCTTCTTGTGCCCAATTTAATACATCTTTCCACCTTACTTTAGAGCTATCCTTCTCGCTTCCCATCCTTATTTTAAATCTTCTTGCCATATTTTTCGGTAAACAATTTACAAATTGTTTCTTTAATATCTGTTTATCCCTGTCTTCCTCTTTAGTGGCTGCCTCGTAAGTGGTTTGAACCCTTAATGCGAACTCAGCCACTTTTTCATTTTTTCGCATGTCTATTTGCTCGGTTTCCTTTTCCTCCTTGCACCAGCTTTTCAATCTAGCCACGATAGTGGTGTATTTGACCTTAGCTCTATAGATACTATAGTAGGTCCTTAACACTGGACCTTCTAAGAAATTTCTAAGTTCTACTGCCCAACGACTCTTATCTTTACCTAGTTGTTCCTTTGCATATCGTTCATAATCCTCTATAAATGCCTCAAACTTTTGAACTTTTTCCCTTCCATATTTCAAAGGTTTCACAGCCTTAACATTACTCCTCCTAAATGACTTCATTACTTCCACCATTTCACCGGCTAAAACGATAAATATTTTACTCACTGCCTTATTATACTCCACACCTGACTCTTCAACTCCACTAACCTTTGACCATTTTCCTCCCTAAATTGATCACTCTCAACTATTCTAGTTCTTCTTCTGCAGTAGAGCTTTCGTCGAAAGTATATTTTCTTTCCGCCCTCCTTCTCCTTTTCTTATTCTTCCTCTTTGGCCTGTTGCTACTGTGCTCATTTGTCACATCAAATGGGTCACTTGTTGCCCTCTCTGAGCTACTTTCCTCATCTGTTTCATACCGTGGTATCTTCTTTGGTATATCCTTCTTTCTAACACTTTGATCACGGGTCAGCCTCCATTTTTGGTAAGCCTGATCCTCAATCCTCACTCTATTTTTCACGTTAAGATTTCCTTTAGGGTCAGTCTTCTGTCCTGTATTGGTAACTTCTGTCACCTCACCTTTCTGCTCTACTTTTGGGGGTTCCTTTCTGCTTTCCAGAGCCTGTAATATCCCTTTCAATACTGTCGTCATCCGATCGACATCTAGATTTTCATCTTTTGTTATGGCAACCTGGAACCCTTCCAAGTGCTCAATTGCACTCAGTTCCTCGGTAGGCTGTTTGGTCTCCTCCATATTAACCTTATCTCCTTGTTCTTTATCTGAAGTTCCCATTTAAAAAGGAAAGAAAAATAAGTAATGACAACTAACACCAAAAAATATATATATATATATATATATATATATATATATATATATATATATATATATATATATATATATATATATATATATATATATATATATATATATATATATATATATATATATATATATATAAAAAATTCCTTTAATACTCAAAACCAGAGTAAAAAAATATACAAATTTCCCTAATGTTTCCTTATCAATAATCCGGAACTCCTCCTCTGCTATAATTGACTGTAAAAAATTCCAAAAGGAAAGGAAAAATATTCTTCTTTCTTCCTTTTCCCTTACAACTGTCGGCAAACCTGGACAAAAGAAAAAAAAATCAAGGCCAACAAAATATATTAAAAAAAAAGAAGATATTGTCACATCGAAGAGTATTTACAAATTGTATACGAACAAAGAAGATATAGAGAAGATTTTAGCTGGTCAAATAAAAGATAATGTATTAAAACTGATATGTCTCAAGAAGAAAGAAAAATCTGGTAAGTAAATATTTAGAGTTTATCTTCTCTATTTATAATATATATATATATATATATATATATATATATATATATATATATATATATATATATATATATATATATATATATATATATAAATTTTTTTTTTTAAACAAAAACAAAACCAACAAAAAGAATGTTCTTTACCTTTATTAGTCTCCTTATTGACCTCCTCTTTTCTCGTTCACCACCGGTGATTGGTCCTCTGTAAATTTTGTACGAGCCACCAGTGAAATGAAAAAATGTTGTTGTTGTCTGTTTCTTTTCTTTACACCTTTTTTGCGGGAGGCAAAGTTTCGTTCCTTTACAGGGACCTTTCCTGTTATGGTGAAATAAGAGACAAAAGGGGTTGAGAGACACAAACGTTTGGCTTTTCTTTATATATAATAAATAAATATGAGTAAATAAGTTTTTCCTTTAAACAATCCTAACTACCTATAGCTGGTAAATTTAATCTATTAATATCCTATTACTAACCTAAATCTAAATATCATATATCAATATTATTTATTAATAAAATATACAATGAACAATATAAATCTGGGTTATATTATTAAATCAATTTATTTATAACTATAGTGGAGTAATACTTCCTTCGAAACGTCGTTGTTCAGACGGTAACCTTTCGGAAGATGCCTTTTACTCCTTTTTGTACTGCGTCGTTTTGTCCTCTAACCTTGACCTTAGTATAGTGGTCAATAGGTTAAATCCTTCGATAAATCCTGGGTATATGAATCAGCCTGATCCACAATGACACGTAAGCTGTATGTTGTTTCGAGTTTAGTAATATTCCACAACTCGATTTTAGTCCCAGTGACTGAATTAAGGTCAACCTTGGCCTCTAACTTTGGTCGTAACCTTAGTTGGCAATTAGTTGCAGCCTTGGCCTCAAATTTGGTTGTAACCTTTGAACTCGACCTTTTTCGGACTTGACGTCGTCTCCAGATTCGATCACAGATCCAATCTTAAACTTGGTCCCAAGCTCGACCCCCTGCAATCATAAAAATGACCAAATATTATTTATTGCCTACATTAATGGTAAATAAATAAATAACGCCGATTATCATCATCACCATCATAGCAATAATACCAATAATAATAATAATAATAATAATAATAATAATAATAATAATAATAATAATAATAATAATAATAATAATAATATTAATAATAATAATAATAATAATAATAATAATAATAATAATAATAATAATAATAATAATAATAATAATAATAATAATAATAATAATAATAATAATAATAATAATAAAAATAATAATAATAATAATAATAATAATAATAATAATAATAATAATAATAATAATAATAATAATAATAATAATAATAATCCCCCCCAAAACCTTGCTTACAAATAATATTTATAAAGGGCCCAAATAACACAATAAACCTAGCACTCGATTCTGTTATGCCAATAATATTAATACTCCGGAATAATATGATAAACACTAACGCTCATAATCCCCTAAATATTAGATATAATAACGGAAATAGCAATAACGATGCTAATAATAATAATAATAACAATCTGATTTTTAACTTATCCCTTCGTTCGCAATTTGTAACCTAAATTCGTATGCGTGCTCCTTCCTCAAATGTTGGCCTCCCATATCTTAAAAATCCTTTTTACACCTTTGTATGTGCTTCC
>JABUQX010055052.1:55000-67500 GCA_015478945.1 Trachelipus rathkii
GTTCTACCATGCTGTTTAAAAGAAAATTAAGTCCACATTTGCTAAATTTTACAGGGCAGCTTAAAGTGAGAAATACAATAAAATATATTAAAATCTACCATGCTGCTTAAAATAAAGATTGCGATACCATAGGATCTAATATACCATGCAACTAATCAGGTCTGCCATGCAGAAGAAAAAAAATTCAATTGAAGTATGCTCACTGCTACTATTAAATTTTATCCGAGATTTCCAAACGTAAGATGCGTGAAAAATTTTAAAAAAAATTTATAATGTAGATTAAATTCTATAAAAAAAATATATTGCAAACAAAAAGTAATTCTATCTCGAAAACTTAAAACAATTGTAACGCGAGAAGGAAATTTATTTTGCCAAACGTAAGATGCGTGAAAAATCAAAAAAAAAATTATTACAATAATTATCATTACAATAATTATAATATGTTATTATTATGGTTAGTATTCTTGTTTTAATAAAACTTGTTATTATTTTTTTCTAAATTATTATTAAAATTTTTATTTTAATTATTATTATTAATATTTTTTTTATTAAAATTATTATTTTAATTATTACCATTAATATTATTTTTATTAAAAATTATTATTTTTAATTATTTTTATTAATATTAATTTTATTAAAATTATTATTTTAATTATTATTATTTATATTATTTTTATTAAATTATTATTTTAATTATTATTACTAATAGTACCATTATCAATATTAATTTTAATATAATTGTTATTATTATAATTATTATCAAAAATTATTATTAAAATTATTATTAATTTTATTATTCTTATAAGTATTATTTTAATTAATAATACTATTAACATTATTAGGATTTTTATTTTTATAATTTTTATTATGATTATAATTATCATTATAATTATTATTATTATTATTATTATTATTATTATTATTATTATTATTATTATTATTATTATTATTATTATTATTATTATTATTATTATTTTATTATTATTTTTATTATTATTATTATTATTATTATTATTATTATTATTATTATTATTATTATTATTATTATTATTATTATTATTATTATTATTATTATTATTATTTTTTTTTTTTTTTTTAATTAATAATACTATTATTATGATGATTATAATCATTATAATGATTAATATATTTATTACTATTATTATAATAACCTAGGCATGCTCTAAGCTTTCTTTAAATGGCGTAAGGATGCAGTTAGGTCCCTAAGCAGGCAATGCAAAAAAAATTATTTCTTACCAAAAGTCAACCGATATGAAAAAAAAGGTACGGAACTCGAAAATTATTTGTAAACAATTTCACAAAACACAAAAAAAATCACGGTAGGCACATAAAATTATTTCACTGCGTTTAATCACTTTTCAAAATTAATTCACCAAAACTGAAAACAGCCTATCCACGTTTCTCCAAGACGCCAACTGATGTATTATATTCGAGCGGGAGATGACTCGTTAACGGTTTGAATTTCGTGGAAATGTTCAAAATTAATTCTTTTAAAAAAAACAGAAATTGATATACGTGAAGGGTTAAAAAAATATATTTCGTACTTGGTTCAAAGTTATATCCATAAAAAATTAAACGTTTATTGTTATTTTAAAAAAACTTTAATTCGAAACTTAGTTGAAAAATTTTTGTTTTATAAATATAGGAACAATGACTTGTGAGAGAGTAAACCAAGATAAATGGCTGAAAATGCATAGCCTAAGATATTGAAAAGCCTTCCTTCGTGTATTCTTCGAAGATCAAGAAAAACTTAAAGAAAAGTTGAAATATTAATCTCAAAATGTCCGTTATAAAAAGACTAACAAAACGATGTATGATTTGCTCTAGTATGATAAAGATTGGTTAAAATAAGTTAAAAATTCAAAATTATTGATAAGGAAAAAGTGGCTTCAAATGGCGTTCTACGTCATCAAACAGCTATTTACCGAAAGCAATTCTTATATCGTATTTTCCTAAAAACTTTTTAAAACTGTTTTTCGAAAGTACTTTTTGTTATTAATTGATTATTAATTTACTTTATTGATTTTTAATTAAGAGAAGGTAAAAAAAACTATTGGAATTAGTTGTTATATGATTTCCAAGAAACACGTGTTCTGAGAAGGGGTGGTAAAAGTAATGGCAAATCCAGATTTTAGGAATGTTTTATGGAAATATAATTAAAATACGGTATATTCTTATTATAGATTTAAGAATATTTTCTGGAAATATAATTAAAATACATTCTTATTTTAGTTATATATGTGGTTTTCAAAATGGAAAATAGACCCGGCTCGGGAGAAAAAGAAAAGAAAAGGGCTTGAAAATGTTCTTAAATAGGTGTAACTGGTTTCCAATTTTGGATAAACAGATAGAGTTGCTTTAATGTGTGAAATGGATGTGAGTTGAGATTTGGAAGTGTATTTTCAAAGGTTATCTTATGATAAATTTCTTTTTGGGGTGATTATGTTGTTAGTATTTAAGTTATAAAATAAATGAAAAATATTGGACTTGATTATGTTGTTACTATTTAAGTTATTAAATAAAATGAAATAATATTAAATTTGATTATGTTGTTAATATTTAAGATATAATAGAAAAATTAAAATTGAATTTGATTAAGTTGTTAATATTTAAGTTATTAAACAAATGAAAAGTATTAAATTTGATTATGTTGTTAATGTTTAAGATATAATTTAACTAGTTCATAAAGTTTTTAATTAATGTTTCTTTGCCTTTAAAATTTTCTGGTTTTAATTTTTAATTTACATCTTTAGAAATGTTGGAGATAGTTTCTTGAAAATAATGTCTTTGATGGTGTTTGTTTCAAAGATGTTATGTTTCACATATGTTTACAAATATGTGATGTTCCCCTTAAATGGGAGAAAAAAAAAGGAAAGAAAATTCTTAAGTTATGGGGAGGTCTTGGAGGTGGATGACCTCTACCTGCAGGAAAAGTTTGTTTAGGAGGTAAAATATATTCTCTTTGTCCTCTCATAATAGTAGCAGGTTGTTGTCTGTTTCGTAATTGCATGGGGTGTGGTATGTCAGGATTTCGGAATGTTAAGGAAGGTCTGTAGGATGGATCATTCACCCTGGTGTCTGGAGGGGTGGGGGGAGATATTTCTGCTAAAGTAGTGGGTTGTGGTTGGACTGTTTCTTGAGAAGGAGCTCTAGGGGGTAAGGTTGGAGGTTCGTCTAAAGAAAATCTAGGAAGGAGGGGTGGTGGTGATGTAAGTCTTTGTAAAGGTGGTAATTTTGGAGGAGAAGGTAAGATTTGGAAATCTTTCATAGGTGATCTTATATGTGCATGGGAGGATGCTTCATGGGAAGTGGGTTCTTCCGGTGGTATTTGTTGTCTTTGTAGGAAAGGAGGTCTGTATGGTGTTGGAGAAATTTGTTCTGGTGATGTAGTTTCTTCATGTGGGAATAACTGTCTTTGTTGTAAATTTTGTCGGTGTAGGGAAGGTATGTGTAAAGGAGTTGTTGGTGTCGTCGGTGGTTGACTTTGTGGTCGTTGTTGGGTTTGTGTAGGGAATATTGTGTTTGGTGGAACGTATATGGTATGTGGTATGTTTCGTATGGTTTGTTGGGGAATTGTAATTTGTCGAATTTGTTTTGGAGGAGGTGTTGTTTTTGTATGTAGGTCGCCGTGGGGTTGTTGTTGGGGAAGGGGTTGGAAATTATTTGTAACTTTAGATATTTTTACATTATCCCTGTGGACAATAAAAGATTTTGAGGAATTTAGACATTGGAGTAACAGTTTGTTATAAGGAACAAACTGTAGGATTCTATAAGGGCCTGTCCATTTTTGGGCAAGTTTGGGGGTTTGTTTAGGCTTTAGGACGTTCAAGATGTGAGCTAAATCGCCTATTTTCATTTGGATAGCACCAGATTTAGGTAGTTGTTTTAGGATTTGCTTTTCTGTTTCTGCTTGTAAATGTTCACGAGCTTGGTCTCTAATTAAGTGGGCTCGCTCGGCTATTTCATCAACATAATCATTTATGTACTTACGGGGTGGTTGTATAGAAGTAAAAGGGGAGGAATAGTTTGGAAGGTCCCATGGAAGACGTTTATTGTAAGTGTAAAGGAGGAAGTGTGGGGAGGTCCCGATGGCGGAATGGTAGGTTGAATTTATGGCAGTTTGTGTGAATGGAATGTATTGACCCCAGTCATTATGATTGGTGTTGACATAGTGTCGTAGATAATTGCTTATCTTATGATTTTCTTTTTCAACCAATGCATTACTCTGGGAGTGTCGCACAACTATGTTAACTGCCTTTATTCGCCATTGGGCACATATCTCTTTAAAAAGTTGGGAGGTTAGTTCCGGTGCTCGATCGGAAATAATTACCTCTGGAGTAGAATGGCGACAGATTACCCTCTCTAGGATAGCCTGTGCAATGTCTTTGGTAGTATGTTGTTTTAGGGGGACAAGTTCAACATACCTAGTAAGAGAGTCTTTCATGCAAAGGATATATTTACATTGTGTAATTTTGCATTGTGGTAAAGGTCCTAAAATGTCTAGGTGGACTCTGGAAAAAGGTTCATAGGGGAGGGGGTATGCTTTTATGGGGGCGTTTTTGGGAGTATTACCCTTAATGTTTTGGCAGGAAGGACATGTAGTACAATAATCATTTGTAAGTGTATGTAGTTTGGGGAAAATGTAACGTTCTCGAATTCTAAATTCGGTTCTCTGCGTTCCGCAGTGTCCCGCTGCTAAGGAGGCATGGGAGTGTTCGATGACGGAGTGGATTAATGTGTCTGGTACTTGGATAAGGAAACGTCCAGACTGTGTTGCATAATGCAAAATGTCGTCGATTAAAACATGGGGTAAGTGTCAGCAAGAGTGTCTTGTTCGGAAAGAGGTTTGTTATGAGAGATGATGGGTTTTGCATATTCATAGAGGGTTTTAAGGCGTTTACATGTCTTTTGTTCATTTACTATATTTTCTTTAGTTAAAGGGATAGTTCCAGTAAGGAGTACGGTATTTTGTGCAAAAGAATAAGAACAAGGAGGAGGAGGATTTCTACTTAAATAGTCAGGAATAATATTTAGTTTGCCTTGTTTGTAAATAATTGTTGGATTAAAGTGGGCTATGAATAAATTCCATCTTTCTAAACGTCCTGTAAGTTGTTTATGACGTATGAGGTGAATTAACGGTTGGTTATCCGTGATAATTGTAAGCGGATAACCGAATACCGTATTTTTGAACTTTTGCAAAGCAAAGACTATGGCCAATGCTTCTTGTTCGATAGTTTTGTAGTTAGCTTCGGATTTGTTTAGTGCTCTGGAGATGAAGGATAATGGCTTTTCTTTGCCATTCTCGTCTAACTGGTATAGGACAGCACCGAGCCCTAGGTTAGAGGCATCAGTGTTGATATAAAATTCCTTGGAGTAATCAGGGAATCTTAATTGTGGTTGGAGTAACAACTTATCTTTTAAGATAAGGAAAGCTCTTTGTTGCTCCGGTCCCCAGAAAAATGTTGCATTCTTTTGTAGTAATTTTGTTATAGGTTTGGCAAGGACGGAGTAGGAGTCGATCAAGTGATTAAAGTAGTTCAGGAAACCAAGCAAAGATCTGGTTTCTGCTACGTTAGTAGGAGGTTTGAATGTAGTAAGAGTCTGGAGTTTTATGGGGTCAGGTGAGATTCCGTCTTGGGAAATTTTAAAACCCAGAAAAAGGAGGCTGTTACGAAGAAACTTACATTTAGCAAGTTTGATCTTCATCTTATTCTTTCTAAAAGATTGGAAAACTTTCTCTAAGTTACCGAAATGTTCTTTTAATGTTTCCCCAAGTATTAAGACATCGTCCAAGAAGACTCTGCATGCGTCACCTAGGAGGTGAGACAACACCATTTCCATTGTCCTTGCGAACACTGGGGGTGCATTGGACAAACCAAAATTGAGTCTTGTAGGTGCATACTGACCTCGCGGAGTGCGGAAGGCTAGTAGCGGTTGTGTCTCTTCCTCGATTTCCAGACAATGGTAAGCGTCGAGAAGATCGAGACTGCTGAAAATTTTGGATTTTCCCAGCGTAGAGAGGATGTCAGCAATACAAGGAAGGGGGAAGCGGTCTAACACCGTATGTGCGTTAATGTGCCTGTAATCGGCCACAATTCTTGGAGTTGAGGAGTTTTTCTTTGGAATGACGAGCAGAGGGCTCGAATGGGGACTACTGATTGGACGGATGTACCCTTTTTGTTGGGCGGACTTGACCCAATCGTCTATCTGGGTCAAGTATTTATGGGGGAGGCGGTACTGTGGTCGGTACAGTACCTTTGGAGCGTTTTCTTTAAGTTGTATGGAAAATTTAGTTAACGGACAAATGGGGACTTCATCATCTTCTAAGGCTATTACATCTCTGTAAGTCATCAACAGATCAATTAACTTTTCTAACTGATCTGGATCTTGTAATGTGGTACAGCAATCTTCATTGTTTTTGAAAGATTCCTGGACGAGTTTTTTGAAAGTATTTCTAAGCTGAGTTGGAGTTAAGCCTTTGGAAGAAGTTGCCAAATTCACATTGGACGTTTGGAGGGGTTCGTCAAGAACTATGATAGGATTAGCCCTGGTTAGGACGGTATTTTGAGGAAGGAATTGGGAAGAAGCGCTCATATTTATTATGTCCAAGAGAACTTGGCCGTCGGAGGCCGAACTCAGTACACTACCAGCAAAAAGAAAGTTGCTGATATAGGTGTTCTCTGTGGACAGAATAAAATTGTCAGGAGGAGAAGTATGAGCGGGGGAAGAAGCTTTAACAGAAAGCGTGTATTTAGAATAAGGAGCTAGTTCTGTGTCCTCTAAAGTAGATAAATTATAGGAAACGTCAGTATCAATTAAAAGATTGTTAGGAGTAGAAATGTCGTCGGAGTAGAGGGGCATAGTCTCTGTATGGTTTACCTCTGTATGTTTAGCATGTATGCTGGGGGATTTCTTTTTGGTAGGGTATTGGTGGGTAAGTGGTACAGGAATAGTAAGGTTATTTGTTGTTACTTCAATTGTATTTTGTTGTGTTTGTAAGTTTATTCTTGGATTATTTAGGAAATTTGTACCTAGTAAGAAAGGTGTACTAAAACCACAAAGATTGTCACATATGACTATAAAGTTAACTGGTATGTTTCCCCGTGTAAATTTAAGTCAAAAATTATTGTACCCATTTGGTAAAATTCTGAACCCGTGATAGAACGTAATGTAATTTCTGTGGGTTTTAATGGTATGTCTATGTTAAATGTCTCTTCCATTTCGCAAATGAAAGAGTACCGGCAGAGGCTACTGTTACTACCTGAATCTAAAATCAGTTCTCTGTCTTCTAATATGTAGTTTTTGTAATTTATATTCGCTTTTAAAATATACGCGGGTCCTATTAGCGGATTAGCTTTGTGGGCATTATTTAATAGGATTTGGCTATCATTAGTAAAAGCGGAAGATAAAGTAATATCTTGAGATGGAATTAGTAGAGGTTGAGAACTTTGATAGGAAGGACAAACATGGAGTCTACGGCAGTAGTAGTAGTAGGGAGGAGGGGTAGGAGTGAGGGAGGGAGTGGAGTAAGGGAGTGAATGGTATCTCATGGACAGAGGTTAAGTTCGTTACCGGAGTTGGGGGCATGTTATAATTTGGAGTAATTTTATCATCGTTCGTTATAATCGCGGATGACGCCGGTTTTTGCATCAAGTTCGAAAGGAGTGCGCTATTTGACACTGGTTTAACGGATGCTGTTAGTAAATTAATCGTATCATTTGGATTAATTCTTTCATGCATTGTAGCAGGAGCGGTTGTTAAAGGATCCATAGGGTTAGAAAAAGTCATGCTGTCCGCCACCGAAGTAGAGTGTGTAGTAGAGACAGTATAAGGATCGAAAAAGTTAAGTAGATCTGCAGTAAGCATAGAATCGGAAGTTATTGTATCCTGCACCGGGTGCATAGGTTCCTTAGGTATATTAATAGGATCAAAAAGATTTAGTAGGTCAGCAGTAGGCGTAGGATTGTTAGGATTAGTTGTATAACTACTAATGTTAGGCATAGGTTGAGGGTTAGGCATAGTATTCGGAAAATGGTTAGGTGTAGTACTTTGAAAATTGTTAGGCGTAGGTAAAGCATTTTGGAAGCTGTTAGGCGTAGGTATAACATTTTGGAAGCTGTTAGGCATAGGTGTAACATTTTGGAAGCTGTTAGGCGTAGGTAAAGCATTTTGGAAGGTGTTAGGCGTAGGTATAACATTTTGGAAGCTGTTAGGCATAGGTATAACATTTTGGAAGCTGTTAGACGTAGTTAAAGCATTTTGAAGATTGTTAGGCGCAGTTATAGCATTTTGGAAGTCGTTAGGCCTAGTTACCGTAGTAAGCATAGAGTTAGGCATAGTGTTAGGAGTAGGTATGGTAGCGAACATAGCGTTAGGCATAGTGGTAGGAGTAGGTATAGTGGTAAACATAGTGTTAGGACTAGTGGTAGGAGTAGGTAGGATGTTAGGTATAAGGTTAGGAGTAGGTAGGATGTTAGGTATAGGATTAGGTATATTGGTAGGAGTAGGTAGGATGTTAGGTATAGGGTTAAGAGTAGGGAGGATGTTAGGAATAGGGGTAGGAGTAGGTAGAGTGTTAGGCATAGGTTGCGGAGGTAAGGTAAGCATAGTAGGAATACTATCTACTGAATGGGGGAGAGGAGATGGTGTAGGAAAAACATTATTTAATATACCTGTGTTTTTTGTATCAGAACAAGTGTTAGGATTAGTGTTAACCCTTTGTTTTTCCTTAAAAATATAATTAACATCATTTAATATACCTGTGTTATTTGTATCAGAACAAGTGTTAGGATTAGTGTTAACCCTCTGTTTTTCCCTAAAAATATTCACATTATTTTCCACCATTTTCTTTTTAACACTCTGGTGGTGAGCTAATCGGTCATTAGCCCAATTATCAAAATTGGCACTATTATTATTTATAAAAACATTACTTATTAAATTTCTATTTTCAAAATTTACACTGATTTCATCTGAATTTTCACTAAATTTTGTAATAATATTAAACATTTCACTTTTTACATTTAAATTTTCACTATGTTTCATAAAATTATTAAACTCTGCTTTATCACAACACTTTTTGTCACAATTGGGGTTTGGCCCATTCACTTGTGTTGTACTAACGGTGTTTTGCAAGCTAAGTAAGTTAGTACCAATGTTAACATTGGTACAACCTCGGATATTCGTATCATCCGGAACAAAATTCTTTATATTTAGTGTGCCTAACGTAGTGTGTTGTTGAGTATTCACATCATCACTTGGGGAGTGTTCATTAATGGGGAGAGAAGCAAGGGAAAAGAAAGATTGGCTCTCCCCTAATAGTAGTTTCCCTGGTTCAGTAGGGAATGTGGATCCTCAGAATACATTTGGGGATGGGTGGCATCTTCTTGGGGTTCCATGTAATATTGTTCTTGAGGATCATCATAGTAATAAGGAGTATTGTCTTGGACTTGGGCCATTCTCGTATAGGAAGATCGTTGATGATTTGGGGGACCAGGTCTTCTGTAATTAGGATAGTTCGTAGTGGTTGAACTTTGTTGGTGAGCTCTCGGGCGTATTCCCGTGTAATTAGGCCGATGAATGCCTGAGCCAGTCCAAGTGTTATTTAAAATGGCCTGTTTCATGACCTGAGTTATTGGGGCCTTCTTTATGGGGTTATTTTTGTCATGGGGGTTCCATCTGGAATTTTGGCATTGGGGGGTGGATCCCCGGCGATGTTGTTTGTTACAGAGGGAGCAAAAAGGATTAAAAGGGCACTCTTTAGTCAGGTGCATTCCTCTTTCACAGTGGTAACACACTATTTCCTGTGCATGAGGAAATGTTGGGGTATGGTTGAATTTTCGTTGATTGGTTTGGGGATAAATTTTTTTATTATTTGCAGTGGGTCTTTGTACCTGGTTATTGGGAAAGTTGTTTGGTTTATAAGTTGGGGTTTGTGCCTTATTTAAATGAACATTAGCAACAGTAGGGGTTTTTCGTAGGGGGTCGTTAAGTCTACCTTGAGTTTTTTGGAAATATTTGCTGACTTGAGAAGAGACAGGTAGGTCGTAGTCATAATGTTTTTGAAAATCTGCTCTCAATTTCTCAGGTTTTTCTGGTAACAAATTATATATATGGGAAATGGTTAAGGCATTTCTTATTTTTGTAGTGGGCTGTAAGTTGTTGTCTAATTGGGCAATAGTATTGAAAAAGTCCTCGTAAAGACTGTTTAAATTTAAAATGGCCGAGGAGAGAGGGTCAGTTTCGTTCCATTTGAACTTATAAATTCTTGCCATGGCTTCAAATAAGTTGAGGGGTTCGTCGGGGAAAATGTATTCTTGGAGGACTTTGAGAAATTCCTCCAAGGTGGATTTTTCAAATTCATTTTGTTTTGCGTTGAGGATTTTCCTAACCTCAGCATTATTATCGTTGGTGATCTGTGTCATGGCCTGAGCTAACTTAGCAGGTTCAGTTTGGCAGTTTTTAAGAGTAATGTTCTCATTCAAATTACTCTTCCATTGAGTTAGGGTTGGACCTATCCAGACCCCATTGATTCGCCCCGTCAATAATAATTCGGGCTTAGTGACCTGAGCAATGGTGGTGATGGTTTGTATGGCCTGTGGAGGTGCAGGCGTAGAGGTGCCCACGTCATCACCAGTTCCATTTGTCATTTTGGAAAGTGTATGTGTTAATGAAAAATAAAAATTGCACGTACCGTAAATGCGACCTTCACCTATCGCTTTTCTGCCGATTTAACTTTTGGCGTGGTGGTAAATCCCCAGAAACCAAATTTCTTCTTCAGGTTGCCAGTTTTCTACTTTTTGGTAGTAGGAAAATTAAAGGCGCTTGATCGGCAATTTCTTTATTAACGCGAAAGGGATAAACCACCTACTACCACGCCTGAGGAGTAAGAAAAAAAATAACATATAATTAAAAAGAGTTTGGACGTGGCAGGGGAAAATTATATAAATATATATAACATAACATGAAAATAAATCAAAAAAAGAATTAAATATATATATTTTAGAATCCCCAAATGAAACTAATGTTTACGAAGGGAGATGTATCTGTAGTGACGTGCCATGCTCAGAATGGAAAAATTGCGAAAAGAGAATAGAAAAAGTGGGCGTAAAAAAAATACGATAAAGTTAGCTCTAAATTCTAAAATGCAGCTTAAAAAAATATACAATAAAATTAGGTTCACATCTACCGTGCCTCAAAATGAAAACTAGAATGAAATATGCAATAAAGTTAGGGTCCGATCTACCATGCATTTTGAAACGAAACTAATATGAAAATAAGCACGAAAGTCTACAGGGCAGCTTAAGATAAATATACCATAAAATTATGTTTTAGTTCTACCATGCTGTTTAAAAGAAAATTAAGTCCACATTTGCTAAATTTTACAGGGCAGCTTAAAGTGAGAAATACAATAAAATATATTAAAATCTACCATGCTGCTTAAAATAAAGATTGCGATACCATAGGATCTAATATACCATGCAACTAATCAGGTCTGCCATGCAGAAGAAAAAAAATTCAATTGAAGTATGCTCACTGCTACTATTAAATTTTATCCGAGATTTCCAAACGTAAGATGCGTGAAAAATTTTAAAAAAAAATTTATAAATGAAAAAAAAATCCATATATATAAAAAAATATATTGCAAACAAAAAGTAATTCTATCTCGAAAACTTAAAACAATTGTAACGCGAGAAGGAAATTTATTTTGCCAAACGTAAGATGCGTGAAAAATCAAAAAAAAAATTATTACAATAATTATCATTACAATAATTATAATATGTTATTATTATGGTTAGTATTATTGTTTTAATAAACTTGTTATTATTTTTTTCTAAATTATTATTATTAATATTATTTTTAATAAAAATTTTTTAATTATTATTAAAATTATTTTAAAAATTATTATTAAAAATGATGTTTATAATTATTATTATTATTATTATTTTAATTGTTATTAAAATTAATATAAAAATTATTATTAATTTTATGATTATTAGTAGAATTAATATTTTAATTATATTACTAAAATAGTACCATTATCATATTAATTTAATATATTGTTATTATTATAATTATCAAATGAAAAATGTTATCAAAACAAGTATTACAATTTTATTATTGTTATAAGTATTGTTTTAATTAATAATACTATTAACATTATTAGGAATCTTCATTTTTATAAATTTTATTATGATTAAAATTATTATATATAATTTATTATATTATTATTATTATTATTTATTATTATTTTATTATTATTATTATTATTATTATTCATAATTAATTATTATTATTATTATATTATTATTATTATTATTATTATTATTATTATTATTATTATTATTATTATTATTATTATTATTATTATTATTATTATTATTATTATTATTATTATTATTATTATTATTATTTTTTTTTTTTTTTAATTAATATTATTATTATTATGATGAAATTATAAATATTATAATGATTAATATATT
>JABUQX010055052.1:80000-90795 GCA_015478945.1 Trachelipus rathkii
TTGCCATTGTCATCAGCAACCATAATAACAATTATTAATTTTAAATTATATTTACATAAATTATTAATGACTTGGTTAATTAAAGTTAGTTATACAATAAATGTTATTGGTAATTACCTCTGCTCCTTGACCAGACTCTCCAACCAGCCTATCTCTACATTTTTTTGGCTGTAATTAATTTGTTTCCTGTTTTTTATATTATTGTTAATAATTATAAAAATAAAGAAAAAAAAATTAATAATAATATATATTGACATATAACCATATATATATAATTTCATTATACATATATTTATATATATTCAATGTATATTAATAAATGTATTATTTTTTATTTATAAAGATATGATTCCCCATTATTTTAAAAGACACTGCTCTATCTAAATCTTAGTTGGGACTCTAAGTTTTATCCAACCCTCTCTGATCTAATATCGAACTGCTAACTGATTTCCTAAGTTTAAAAACTTGTTATCTCAAAGTTTCCTCGGTCCCGACTGATTGTGATCTAAGATGGTAATGCTCTTATAAAACATCCTAATGCCTCCATCTCCAAATCTCTTCCCTCCACTTTTCTGTCTCTTTCTGTCTTCCTCTGTCTTCCTCTGTCTTCTCCCTGTCTCTCTCTGTCTTTTTAGGGGAGTATCTAAAAGAGGGGGGCTTCTTAGGGGATAGCAGATGAATCATTCCTTTGGATTTCAAATGCGGGGTTCTCCTAAGGGTTCTCATAGGGGTCTTTCGTGGGGTCTTGCGAAAAAGCATCGATATTTGTTTTATGGGTCGTAAAGCGTCAGAGTTTGAATTTAAAGCAGTAAAAAGATTTTCAATTTATAAATAAGTTATGAAATGTTATGATATATTGGTGCCAGTCGAAACAGAAGCCAAAACAAGTAAGATTTTTAAGTGCTTATTTGACTAAAATGAATTTTAAGTCTTTGATTTCAATATTTAAATTATTGCAACATTATCCCCTGCTCCCAGAAGTTGAGACCAGGATGGTTTCTTAAAACTGCACTTAAACATCTTAATTCAAAATCTTCAAAACTAGAATATAAATTTTTATCATTGAAAATTTATGTTAGTTGAAGTTAAAGCTACTTTAAAAATTTGATTTTTATTCAATCAAATTTTAATCTGATTAGATAATTCAATATAAATTAATCAAATTCATTCTTTAATTAAAAATGGAGTTAAAGTTATTAATTAAATCTATTGGTCTTCTGGATCGATTTCATGAAATATTAGTAAAAGAAAAAAATTTACATCACAATGTAGGATGACAAGGTTCACAGTACTAGGTTAACAAAGTTATACGAAGGCACATTCATAAAAAAACTTACTAAAATGCTTAAGGTTAAACATGAACAAATAACGTAACAAGAATACATTTGGAAATTATACACAAAGTAGTTTGAGAAAATATTAATAAGCAAGCACTTTGTGAAAGCATTAATATGTAGAAACATTATAAACATATTAAAAAGCAAGCAAAGCAATGTTTGTAATTAGTTCATGTAATGAGAAAAATGTAAAGTGTAATCCATTGTTCTTTTATTTGTTGGACGGTACGACAATAATTACAGGCGTCCCCATATTTAATAATCAAACAAGCCAACGTTCAAAGAATGGTTTTTTGTAAAGCAATGTTTATCGGTCGGTGGGTTATGTAAAAGTTTTACAAAGAAAATTAAATTATAATCTGAGTTGGACCATTTTAACGTTATATGAAAGTATTTTATTTAATATGGTCGCCATCTATTACGTTAAAATGATTACAAAGTTTTCCGGGTTAGGGTTATTGGGTGGATTATAATTAAATTTATGAAGTTATAAGATTATGTTTTAATTAAACGTTAATTTCAGCAATTGTTAAAATTAGTCTTATTTAAAATTAAAAAAAAACGTTTCTGATTTTTTAAATTAAAAGTCCATTAATACTTTTATGTTTTCAAAAAGTAAAAATGCTTAGACTAATATCTGAGGTACTTAGTGTTTCTTGGAACTTTTAGTTAAAAAAGTTAATTTTATATAATGAATGAATAAAATAATAATTAAAGCTTGAAAATTAAAAATAAATTTTAATTAAAAGGTTTCTGATTATATTAAAATTAAAAAATTCTTACTATTAATAAAATTCTGATTAAGTAGCATAAAGCTAATTCTTAATAAACAAATGTTAAACAACATTAAAATGAATTAAAGTAAATTCTGAGTAATGAAAAAATAAAAATTCTAATATTAAAATATTAATAAAATATAACCAACTTTATATAGCATATGGCTATTTTTTAAAGTTAAAGTTAAAAACAAAAAAAAAAACATGAACTTAAAAAATATTCTGAGTAATAGTAACTTTATAATTAAAAATAATTCTGAATGTGTCTATTATATTTTATTATTAAACAAAACAAAAATTACTAACTAAATTTTTAGTTTTTTATAGATTTTCTTTAAATAAAAATAAATAATAAATACATGAAATAAAGTTCCAAATGAAAAAAAAAAAGTTTTTCGATTTTTATTTAGTTTTTTATTTAAATAATAATTATATATTTTTATAGATTTTCTTTAAATAAAAATAAATAATAAATACATGAAATAAAGTTCCAAAAATGAAAAAAAAAAAAAGTTTTTCGATTTTTATTTAGTTTTTTATTTAAATAATAATTGGACCCTGGGGGCAAAAAAAAAATAATATTAAACGCTTTATCGAATAATAAAATAAAATAAAAAAAAAAAATGTTAAGTATACACAGAAAAAAAATGTGTAAGTTTTCTGTAATATAACTTAAATCTAAAAAGTAAAAAGAATGTAAAATGTGTAAAGTTTTTTATATTCTGTAAACAAACAAATAAAAAAAAACTTAAATCTAAAGGATATTAAAGTATGAAACTGTTGAAATATTTATTTACAACATATTAATTATTTACAACATACTAATTAATGTTAATTAGTATAATTCCATCTTCATGGTGTCTTCTAACACAATTTCATATAAATCCTGATGTTCATATAAATCCTGATGTTCATATAAATCCTGATGTTCATATAAATCCTGATGTTCATATAAATCCGGATGTTGGTTCATTTCTCTTCAAGTCGAAGACCTGATGTTGCTTTGTTTCTTCTTTGTAACTTTTTTGAAGCTACAATCTTGATGTTTAAATCTTTCTTCATGTTCGGACCTTGCTAGGATTAGTCATGGTTCTGATGAAGAATCTCTAATCGATGGTATCTTTTCAAATTTCCTGGTTACATTCTGGAAATTGTTCTTTTATTAAGCTGTTAGAACTTTCTATCTTATCTTCCAAAAGTTTTCAGGTGAAAGTGGCCAAAATTCAACTTATTCTTCTGTCTGATAGATAATAGAAATTTAATGAAAAGATTTTATAGTCCAAAGTTATAAACTTTTATTTCAATCACTTATTATATATATTTTTTTTTTTTTTATTTTTTCTTTTCTTTTTTATGAGAAGGCGCTTTGTTTCAGTTTTCAACTACTCAAATTTTCATCTTTCCAACCAAAACTTTCAATTTTTTACCTTCTAAGCTTATGAGTCCTCAATTTATCAAATTCCATATTTACAATTTTTACACTTTGAGGCAGGTTGTATATGCAATTTTGGTTAAAACCAAATATTTTTGTTATATTTCTAGGCTTTCATCCTATCAAGATTGTTCTTTTCTAGGACTAAAAACTAGGATTATATTTTCTTAATATTAATAGGAACTATTTAATATATCACATGTCTTTTCATGATATATATCCCATCTGAATAATTATTTTCAAAGAACTAATTTCAAATGTTCTTTGATATGAGTTTAGTAAATAGAAAACTCATTAATATTTCTTAAATTTAATCAATTTATGTACAATAAACTACATTTTTATATTTTTCTTATATAAAAATATAAAAAATATAAGCAGGTACTTTTGTTTTAGGTAATTGGTGGAATTTATTGAGAATCTTGTGAAAAATTGCTATGTTCAAATCTTCAATTTTCAGTGGTGGTTTTCAGTCACTCAATTCTTCTTATTCTCAATATTTTCATTCTTCCACCTAAACTTCCATGTTTCTAATTTTAAATTTATAAGTCTATACTACCTCAGGTATTCAATTCCATATTTACAATTTTTTACCATTTCGAGGTAGTTTTTACATACGTTTTCTTGGTCAAAATCAAATATTTTATACAAGAGAATTTCTAGGACTAACGAAAAATAAGATTATATTTTTCTAAAGTTCAGTGTAGCTGAATATTTTCCTAGAATTAAATTCTGTCTTCTGTTCTAATAATTTATTAATCTATTATTTTATCTAAAAATTTTATTCATTAATAGATTTTTTCCTAAAGTTTTAACTTTCTTCTGTGTCTAGTTTCCTGTAGTAGACACAATTTAAAGTTGTCTGGTTGACTCAAACAATTTGTTCTTTCCTGTTGGGAATGAGTGTGAAGATAGCGATTGAACAATCATAGTGTCAATACTTCCTACCTCTTCTCTTACATTCTTATCATTCTTGAACAAAATTGGAGTTTGTGATCTTCATAATCAATACTTTACCAGGATTATCTGGTTGTTCTTTCCTGAATTTAACAATCTCACTAGGATCTGTTTACCAGTAGGTGTTAGTATCTGTTTCTACACTGTTTCTTTTAAAAGTCTTTACTTAAAATATGTGAAGTTCCGGTTACATTTTCTGTTAATTTCTTAAAATATATTTTTCTTATATAAAAATATATAAAAGATAATTTTCTATAATATGTATGGTTCTTTACCATATATAAATATATTTTTCTATCTAAAAATATAAGTATCTAAAAAATAAATATGTATGGTTCTTTTCCTATACATCTATAAAATATATTTTTCTTATATAAAAATATAAAAGTTAAATCTGAAACATATTTCTGTAATAAATATGAGCTATCTTGTATGTGTTATTTATATTCTTTGATAAATAACGTATAAATTTCAATGTGTTTCGGTGGTATTACGGTAACTTGAAGATTCCATTTCTTTCTTGTTGCTCTAAAGGTTCTTATGAAATCAATTTTCATTATAACTTCTTAACATTTCTAAGTATTTGAGAGAAGAAGGTCTGAGATGATAAGGCGTTTCCACAGCAAATTTAAAACTTTTAAATTATAATTTTATTTTATAATTTCTTTCTTATTTTCCAACTAAGTTATAAATAGTTTCTTGAAGGTTTTCATTCATAAATTTTATTCACATAAATAACTTTTACTATTATTGTTATTAGGGTGGATCCCTGCTAGAATTTGCTAGGGTTTACTCCTAATTCCTAGGTAGGTTGTTATCCTTGCCAAGATAAAAGTAAAAATCTTTGCCGAGATGGAATATTGTCAGGATAATCCTGTTCTTTTTTCTTTTTCGGCTATCTTAACTCTTTACCTTTTATGGCACTTATTAAAAAAAAACATAAAAAACACAAGTGGTTTTTTAAACACACTTCTTCTGACCATTATGTCACTAATTATTCTCAAGACAGAGTTCTTAATCTCCCTGTTGACTGTAATTCTTTTCAATGCCTAAAGAGGCTTTTCCTTAAACCTAATGAAAGTTTTCCATTACTTTCTTAATTTTTTCTACGAGTTTCTCAAAAGTAACAATCAACGGTAAATATTCCTTGTAAAGTATGCTAACTTACAATTCCTGAATGATTGCTAGAACTCCTTGGTGAATAACCGGCTTATCCTTTCAATCCTATGAAATTCCTGGTTATTACCGAGTTCTGAAAATAGTAAGGCTTTCTTCCTTTTTTCACGGATGAGTCTCGAATGCTTCTGTATGTGTTCTTTTAACAGAATTATTAAAAAGTTTTGTCTCCTTATGTCGTCTAAATTCTCACAACTTATGACCATTAACTAACCTTTTCTATACCCCTATATCATAGGTCTATCTATACTTTCTTTTACTTTTACTGAAGTGTCCAAGTTCGTTTAAAAGTAAACTTCGATTTTCTTATCTAAGGTCAAAGGTTGTTTAAACTTTTGCAACTGGAAAACTCACTTTAAATGTTGAACAAAATGTAAATGTATCAAAGTTCTTGAAAGCTATCTGTGAAGAGGTTCCTATTTAAAAGGTTGTCCATTCCTTCTTTTACAGGTTGTCTTCCTTGAGCGATCCAAGATCTCTTTTTATTCTACATTGTTAATCTCTGGTGTTATATTTTTCCTCTTATCAGATCTCTTCTTATAATCTAGTTAGTCTCTTGAAGACTTAAAACTAAAGAAAACTATCTATCCTTTATTTGGAACCTTCTGTTTCAAAATATTAACCTAGGTTCTTTTCTGTAAATTTCCAATGGTTAAATAGAATATAAATTCTTACTTTCTTTCTTTTCTCTTATCCTATAATCTATGTAGGCATAAGACAATATGTTATTTATTAACATTTGAATAAATAATTAATAAATAAACACCTTTTATAAATATTCCATGAGCAAGCACCTATGGGTCTTCTCATGTTCTTTTCCTAAAAATTGATATAAAGTTCCAAAGAATAGGTTTCTCATTTCTAACTAATAGTTCATGAAATATTTTAAAAGATATTTCTAGCTTCTTCTATAACATTTTGCAAATGTCTGTTTTATTCTCATACTCTTCTGTAAAAACTTTTGTCACTTGAGCCTTTGTGAGTTTATGAGAATAAAAGTTATTAAGATATAAGCTTTGGTATCCTTTAAAGTTCATCTATGATTTGAGCAAATTTGCTAAATTCTTTGTAAAATTAGTGCAACATAATGTCTGGTAATTTTCAAACAAAAGACTGTTAATCTAAATTTATTTCCTAAAAGATAAGGAAAATAAATAAAATGTCCTATAAATTCTGTTTTCAAAACTTCAACTTTTCTTTAAAGTTCTATTTTAAAATTTTCTAGAATAAAATGTTATTCTAGTATTCTAGCTAGATTTAATAAATTTCAATTTAAATCTAAGTGCTTCATTATTCTTCTTCTAATACTGAAGCAGTAATTAACTTCTTTGTTTGAAACTTTCCTTCAATTCAATACTTAAGTTGGCTTGGATAATCTCTTCTTCTTAAGAGTTTATATTTGAAAAATATCCTTTTCTTCTTGATATTTGTTCATTATTGACTGTTCTTTCTATTCTTTCTGAGAAAGAACGTCCTTTTCTATTGAGTTTTTATGAGATTCTTCTTTAGAAATCTCCTTACTGGTCTATTGGATGAAGGACAATGTTCTTCATAAAATTTCAATTTCATAATAAGTTTGTGTGGAATATTTCTTCTACCTTTCTTCAATCTCAAATCTGAGCTTATAAATTCTGATTTCTGGAGTCTAAACTCTAAATTTCTGTCTTATTATACTATATATATATGTTTAACTATATATAATATATGTTTACTAATATTGTTTAAATAATGGGTAAAATCTACAAAGTCGCTTGAAGCGAAAACAGCAATTTTCGAAATTTCTGATTTTTTACTCTGTTTGCTTCTAGGTCCCAAGATCCTATTTTCCCGTATGATTTTTATAAATTTTACTACGAATTGTGAAAGCCTGTATATATATATATTTATATATATATACATTGGTGATTTTATTGTAAGAAGTTTGTTTTCATGGAGCTATCAGTGTGCGCAAATTTAACAATTTTTTGAAATTTCCTCTGAAATCCAAATTTTATGTTTACTCTTCTCTTTTTCAATGATCCTTCTTGATCAGAGAAAATATAATTTTATTAAATCTTTTAATGAAGTATCCTCAATCTTTTTCATAAATTTAAATTTAAAGAAATTTATTAAAGAACGGATAATTATCGGTCTGTTATCACCATCTTCTTTTCTTCATAAATGTTACCGCTTTTCATCAACACTATTTTTTATCACATTGAGTAAAATTAGGTGAGTTTCTTAGCTGTAATTGTACTATTATTTTATTATTTGTACTTATTTTGTACATTTGTACTACTTTAAACACAGAGTTATTCTATCTTTTGGCATAAGAAAAGGTCTATCCACTTTTGCTTATCTAAAGATTCATATATTCATTAATAGTCGTGGGAGGAGGTGTGTTTCCCCCTTCTTCCCCAAATATTTTGATAACCATAACAATGTCTTCTGGTTCTTCTTCTATTTCTTCCGATACCTCGATTATAGGGGTTAAAATAGAAGGAAAATATTCTAACACTTGAACATCTGTATGATCAAAACCATAGGGATATTCTTCTGGGTCTGGACCATTATTATTCATAGAATGGTCTGAAGAATTCATTAAAAGTCTCTCTTCAATAATCCTTCTTTCTATGTTATCTATGAATGTTTGTCGTGTCCTAAATCCTTCGGAAGAAATATCAC
Source organism: Trachelipus rathkii (assembly GCA_015478945.1). Taxonomy (NCBI): domain Eukaryota; kingdom Metazoa; phylum Arthropoda; class Malacostraca; order Isopoda; family Trachelipodidae; genus Trachelipus; species Trachelipus rathkii. Next base: position 88,343 of record JABUQX010055052.1, read on the forward strand.
TATCTGTGTCTTCCCAACCTACTGCTTCTATTGTTCTGTTAAGTATATTCTGGTATTCGTATATACTCAATCCAGGAGGCAAGCTAGGATTACTGTGCTCATTTGTCAGGAGCTCATTTTCACTAGAGCCTCCTGATAAGGGATTCACTAAAGGGTTCATGAGGGGTTCATTTCCAATAGAGCCGCCATATAACTGATCCAAAATCGTTTGGCGTTGTCTGGTTCCTTCAATAGAAAGACCCAAGTTATTCATAATTGTATGGAGCCTTCTAGCTCTTTCAGAAGAAGTATCGCTTTCGATATCTCTTGAATTAGATAATTGTACATTGTGATTCATTAAATCGTCCATTTCTTCATTCAAAGTAGTACAATAATCATGGTCTACCATATGATCATTTCTAAGAGATTCTGCTGTGGGTTCTTGAGGTTCATTCTCATTGTTGGAAGATTCACTTTCATTATAAATACCCATAATGTGATTCATTGTTTCCGGCTGGTCAAGCCAGTTTAACAAGGATAATGTATCTATTGAATCTTCCAGATCTTCTTCGAAATCAAAATCTGAAATTTCCATATCAAGAAACCAATCAAACTCATTATAGTCTCTCGGCGGTAATTCTAAATTAGCGCCTTGCATACGATATACCGTAAAATCATTTACAGAAGGATACCTGTCTCTATGACATTCTGTAAAAATATAACCTCTATTTTCTAATGTTTGGACAGTTCCATTGTTTATCCACGGCACAGTAGCCATTCTGTATCGATATTGTTCTTCAATAACAATATCTTCATTGTTTCTGCTGCTAGAATGAATTCTCGTTTGTTCTTGTAATAGTGAATTTGGTTCGGTATGAAGCCAGGAATAATACTCCAAAGCTTCCTCAATATTTATATATAAGGAGGCCAGTCTTTGCAACCTTCTTTCGTCTTCTTCTTTATCTTCACTATTCCTCTTCATTGTGATGAAGCTATTTATTGTAGTTTATCAATCTATTTAGATGAAGAGGAATAAATATTCCTATTTATTTCAAAATTAAAATTCAAAGTTCAAAGTCCATCTTAAATGTCTCTGATGAATTCATTCTTCATTCTTTAATATAAAAACTATCCAAAGAAGTTTTCTAAACTATAAGAAACTAATTAAAAAATATTCTTTAAAAAATTATTCACAAATTTTTTCAAAGTTTTTAGCATTTTCTATTGCTCTTGTTAAGTAACTTTTCTAAGTATTTTCAGTCACTAAAATTGTTCACAAAATTTTTTCAAAGTTTATAGCATTTTCTAATGCTCTTGTTAAGTAACTTTTTCTAAGTCTTTTCAATCACTAATACTGACTGCTTTTAAAGAAAATATTTTTTATTTAAAACACCAAAAAAAAATATATAAAAAAAACATTAAGTGTTTCTAAAATTAATTAAAATATTATAAATTTTTATTTTATCACTTTATTTAATTATTTAATTACTAATTAAAATTGTTCATTAAGATTGGTTACTAATTAATATTTAATTACAAATGTCTACCTCACTTAATTTTTTATTTACTTTGTTATTAACTTTTCTAAGTTTCACAAAGGTGAGAACTGTGTTCTCTTTTCTTTTTAAACAAAGAACTATTATTATCAAAACGACAATGTTTTTCACTAAATTTTCTAAATTCATTTTTTATTGAATATGATCTGTTCAAATATTCAAAATAGTACGAGATATTAAATCACTATTAATTGTATCACTATATAAAAAAAATATTAATTAAAAATTAAATGAAACTTTTTAATCACTTAATTTTCTAATATAAATAGTGAATGTAACTATTTAAACCAAAACAAAAAATATAAATATATTTTTTCTTAAGTCCTTATTCACAATAATGTTCTGATTTGATAATATGTTCTTAGAATGTTCTAGATCATCTTTTCTTGACCTATTTGTTCTATAAAATATAGAATATAGAATATTTCTCAATGTTCTTCAAAAATATGAACTTTTTAACTCTAGTTCGTCTTAAAGTTCTTTTGTTCTTCTTTTGTCAAAGGTTAACTTATTTGTTCTACAATGGTGAACTATAACTCTAGGCTGTTCTAAAGTTCTTTTTGTTCTTCAGTATGAACTGTAACTTTAGGCTGTTCTAAAGTTCTTTTGTGATAAAAATCTTTTCTGAAAGTCTGGTGTTCTTCTGGAACAATGTCTATAAATTTTGTTCATTTAGAACGGTTAAAAGAATTTTCTATTCTTGTGTTCTGGAGAATATGTTCTCTAATGACCTGTGTTCGCTTGGAACAAATTTGTGTTCTGGGGTCAAGGGTCAAAATAGAACCATTTCTTGTTCTATGACCTTTTAACTTGTTCTGATGACCTTTTGACCTTTCTATAAGGTCCTTTCTAATTTTTTGTAACTTTAATATTAATTACAATACTTTTAAACCATATAAAAAAAACAATGTATATTTT
>JABUQX010055053.1:0-32127 GCA_015478945.1 Trachelipus rathkii
ATATATATATATATATATATATAATTTATTAAACCTATTCATTCTTTTCATATATATAGGCCTATATATTATTTATTAAGTTTGAAAAATTGGTAAGATTATGATAAGTTTCATTAAGTATATATACAGATTTACTGTGTAAACTTAACAAAACTTATGGTGACCTTAAATCTTAATTAAACCAAATCTAAATTGTAAAAAATAAATTGGTATATGGATTAAATGAGAAATTTGGCAGTGCTTTTTTAGTGATCTTATATAAGGACGAAAGATATACGGTACCGGTATATATATATACATCACCGACTAACCTGGGAAATCACTACTGACCTATACTCAGACCACCTCCCCATTCTCATTTCTCTAACCCCCTCCCATCAAACCCCCCCAAAAAAAAGATCACTACATGCACTAAAAGCTAACTGGTCAGCTTTCACTGACCTGGCTGGAAACCTCATACAACTCCCACACCAATCCAGACACAACATCCGTACACACCTCCATTATTCATTTAAATAACTTAATCACCAAGTCAGCTAACCTATAGCTACATACCCAAAGACCACAGAAAATCCTATAACCCCAAACTCTCCCCTGAAATCATCCAACTCATTAAACAAAGAAACTCCCTTCGAAAACTTAGACCATATACCCCACTCATCACTAGCCAAATAACCAACCTCAATACCCAAATCACCAACCTCATAACCACCAACAAGTTTTCAGAATACTTACAATCCAACATCTCACGTGTTGATAATAAGAAAACCTGGCAAGTCATAAAAAAAAACTAAATAAATCTTAAAACAACCCCCCTCCCTCCCATGAATCCCCCTCCTTACCTGATAACTCCCTCCCTTCACCAAAACAACAATCAGACTGCCTAGCAAAACATTATGCTAACATTTCTCGCAAATCAACCCACCCCAATAACAGGAAAACATAAAAACAACTCTGAAACTCCCCTCAGACCACAACTCCCCACCCCCTTTTACAACAGAAAGGATAACAGAAACCATGAAAACCCTCAAAAACCTACAGTACCAGACTCAATCTCTAACCTACATCTAAACACACCTTGGTGAAAAGCGCACTTTTCCTTTTTATCACAGAAATCTTCAACAAATCCTGGCAACTTAACTATATAACCTCAATCTGGAAACAACCATTCATACTCCCAAAACTCAAAACCAAAAGACCCCAACTCCCTCCTCCTCTTACCGCATCTCTCTTCTCTCCATCATCAGTAAACTGCTGAGAAATTAATATTAAACAAAATCTCCCCTCTCATCGCCCCTCCTCCAGCTTCCAAATATGGTTTTTAAAAGCAACTACCCATAACTACAGCCCTTGCCCCTCCTCACCCAACACATCATCAATGGCTTCAACCAACTTCCCATTCCATAGACACCATTCTCACAAAGAATCAACAGCCTTGACACTGTCCCTCATTATCTGGTCTTATTCAAAATATCAATCCTCCCAGAAAATAACGATAAGAAATGGTTAATTTTCTTTCTCACTAACCGCTTTACAAGTGTTTCACAAAACAATTTCTCCCCAATTAATTACAAACGGCGCTCCCAGCCAGAGCGCCATTCTTCTCCATTCCTCTTCAATCTTTTTCACAAAGAGAGACTCTGCCCATCTCTCCTTGAACAATCTTGCCGTTTATCATATTTATTGATGATGTCAGCCCTCATTTCAGAACATCCAGATGTAAATATAGCCACTTATCACACCCAAGAATATTTACAACAATTAGAAACAACTTGGTTACTAACATCCAGATGTAAATATAGCCACTTATCACAACCATGAATCAAGAATATCTACAACAATTAGAAACTTGGTTACTCTCCAACAGTTTTATCCTCCCCTCAAATCCTGATCACCTCCTAACCACCCTGTAATTCCACCAGCCCTCTACCCAAATTCAATAGTTTTTCCTGAACAATATTCCCTAAACAAACCTGAAAATATTAGGACTTACCTATGATACACACACATAGGAAGTTCTCCCTCCACATCACCAAATCACCATCAACCGAAAACTAAACACCTCCAAACCCTTTCCCAATATAACTTCAGTTACAGGAAACATACCCTTACCACCACTTTCTTATAAACAACTCCTCAGAACAAGTATAAACTATGCCTCTCCCACATGGTTCCCAGCACTGTCAAAATCTAACTCAAAAAATTACAAATCACACACAAAACACAGCCCTTAGAATTATCACTGGATGCACTAAAACTACCCCCATTATCCAACATTTACATGACGAGACTTACATCCTTTCTATCTCCAATTCACCTGGAGATGGTGGGGACTCCGATTCTACCAGAAAACCCTAAATTCAACCCACCCATGTCACAAAATCTCCAACCCCTCCCGATACAGACTAAAATCCCCACCCTCCTCACTCAGCTAAATTCTATATAATGAGATCTATTAACATATTCCCTCCTCCCATAGGCTGTCATGGTTTACACATATCCATATACAACTAACTAATACTGCACCCCTGCCAAAACCCAAATAACAATTTGCTAAACACCCCTCCCCAAAAATTTCCCTATAGAAGAAACACTGTCCAGAGGAGGCTGACCTCTTCCTGAGCAGATCAGGTCACCACCCTAAACCCTTATAATATAAATATAGATTCAAACTGACAATATCACCTCCCCACCTGCAACTGATGTCACATTTCCTAGGGACACAATGCGGAGCACTTCTGGGTGCTCCGCCTCAACGCCCCTGTGCTGGACTTCTACTTATCTTCCTCTTCTCGACCTGTGGAACCCCCTAGAGCGGCTGGCTTCCTGGAAGCGGTGTGGCCCTCCAATTGAGGTGTGTGGGCCAGGGGCATAAGTAAGTATATATATATATATATATATATATATATATATATATATATATATATATATATATATATATATATATATATATATATATATATATATATATATATATAAAATTAAATAAAAAATTTTATATAAATTTTATTATTATATATATATATATATATATATATATATATATATAAAGGAATACAATTAATGAAAAAATATAAATATTTCATCAGATTGAGTTAAACTCAACTATTACCTAGTTCTTATTCCAGCTATAAAGCAATTTTAAAATTTAAATTTATTTAATAAAGACACATTTTAATAAAGTAGTATACAGTCTAAATTACCTTTATCTCACTGGGTCTTCCTATAGAACTTCTTGAATTTCAATCAATATAATGACTCAATTCAACGGTCTACTTAATTAACAGGGTAGTTTTTAATAAATATTTCCTTTCTTGAGATTTAGAAAGAACGCAGAATTACAAGGATAAAATACTAACACACACCATACATATATGAATTAACCTTTGCTCACTCTTTAATATCTAAAGCAACAATCCAATAAAGTAATAAGCAACACTAATCAAAAAGGTACAATACACTAGAGATTAAAGTTCGTCTGCTAAGACCTAATTAACAGTTAGCAAACTAAGAAAATTATTAAAGTACGTGAAATTAGCAAGCAAAAGTGTTTAAAGTAACAAATATGTAACAATCTTATATGTTACTTATTTCACTATATAATTTGTTGATAAATTAGCATATGTGTTTATTCTGAATAGTTTACCATATACAGAATGTTTGATGGATAATTTGATGGTCGGCTATAAATTTTAAGATAGTGATCCATTACCAAATTATAAATTTAACTAGTTTTAGCTACGATTATCGTCAATTTCTTAGCTACATTACCTACATATAGTAAAGACAAAGTTTAGTAAAGAGTATAACGCAAAATCACAGATAAAATGTTTTATTTCATATTTTATTTTATATTGATTTATTTATTTATTATGCTTTAATATTTATATTATTTTCCTTAATATCTATATTATTTTCCTTTATTTTTTTCGCCTTACATTTTAATTATATATATAGTATATATATATATATATATATATATATAAAGAATATATATATTTTTATATATATATATTTTTTATATTTTTATATATATTTTATATATATATATATATATATATATATATATATATATATATATATATATATATATATATTTTAATTATTATATATATATATATTAATTTCCTTAGCATTTAAATTGTAAAAAGTTTTAAACAAAATTACTTGTTAAGTGGTGCCGATGTTTAAGGCTATACCACGTCCTTATATAAATAAATAAAATATATATCTATGTTCGAAATACATCAACAAAATATATATTTCACAGGTCAACAACAACAAAAATTAATTACACATACCTTGTGCTGCGCAAAATAGTTTTGGACGTTGATTTTGAATTGAAATCAGTTTTTTTATTCACGTCTGGTTTCCATGATGAGATAAAATTTATATTACTGTCTCTGGTCATACAGAATAAAACTCTATATACTTCTACCTATTTCTTTTATTATTTTAATAAATTATACCACAATCTAATATTATTAGATTGTGATTATACTATGATTTTGCTCATTTTTTTCGTTTATCTAAAACTTAAAATTTCTGTCAGATATCAGGTTACTTTAGTTTGGCAACATAGTCATTACTCTTGGCATAGAATACTCTCACAAAAAAAAAGTAACGGCGTTTTTGATTTGACAAGCTGTTCTTACATTCCTTTTCGATGAAAAATAAAATGAACATATATAAGTTTTGTTAACATTTTGCAGCACATAAAGACTATAAAGATTATAATGCGGATTTGTTAGTGTCATAACTTTCCCATCCACTTGGGGCGGCACCCTTGTTGTGGAGAAGGGGCTTAATTTAACCCAGGGATCATCTGTTGCCCCTGGGGAGCGAAGGTCTCTGGGGGAAAAACTAAGATACCGCCACCTCAATCCATGGTGCAACAGCATACGCCAATGGATGTGTGGCCGGAGGGAAGTCTTGTCTCTAGTATGCAAACTCAGGATACCAGGCAACCTCCTGTTTGAATTTAGCTTTTCCGCAGCAAGAGGGCCTGCTGCGGGTGGCTGTATAACATCTTACTTGATCTATCTTTTTATGGATACCAAAAAACTTTAACAGGGTGGCACCCCTAAGGTGCACCAACCTCAGAGGCCTCTAGGCCTCTACTTGATTCTTCCGAAACCTCAACTGAAAAGGGTCTCCCAGTTCCTGCCAGGGGGCGGAAGGGGAATCCAATCTATCCACTGTAAACCTTCTGGGAAATACATCAACCGACATTGAGGAGTCCGTTCAAAGGCTCCAATTAACACCGTAGCGTCTCTCAGTCGCGGCCAGGAAGAGATACAGGTGGCTAGTAAAGAACGAGCAATGTCCTTCAGAGGCCCGCAAACTGGTTCTTATGCCTATTGGCCCTCCGTCTGCGGGAAAAGATCGCTCAATACAGCCGCAGAAGGACCGGGTCCAATTATTGCTCCAGGCTGAGCAGAATTTCCCTCTCCCCTAAAAATGGACATAAAATTCGGAATTTTCAGCCGATTTTGACCAAATAAACACCAAGCTCTAACTTTTTCTGATGTCTAAAACGTCGTTTTCGAGGGTTTTTCTGTGTCTGTAGTCATTGTTTTGGTATTTCAATTTTTTCAGAAACCCATGTTTTTGGAAATTCTTCAGCATCAACTACAGAATTTCTTTGACAATGACTCAAACTTGAAAGCATAGATAGGTCCATTACCTACATAGTACACGAAGTACATTTTCGATTTTTGAGTTTTGTGCTCAGCGTTGTCCAATTTCCAAACCCACTTTTTTTTATTTGAAATGAAAGTTGCGTATAATTTTTTTTCTGTTCGGGGCGAAGTGGATGAAACTTTCAGGACATATGTAGTCGAGCGAGATGCGCATTTTTTATTACATAACTTTTGTATATCCATTAGATTGGGATTTGTTCCTTGGAACAAACTTACAAAAAAAAAATTTTGAATTTTTTTAAACAAAAATTTCTATTGAGTATACAAAAAATTATCTAAGTAAAAAGAGTGCATCTCCCCCGAGTAAAAAAGAATAAATTTGATGTTGATCGACAAGGAATAAAAAATATCGCAATTTTTCATTTCAAAAATAAAACAAAAAAAGTGGGTTTGGGAATTGGACCAACGCTGAGCACAAACCAAAAATCGACAAATATACTCTGTACTATTGTGGTAAGTGGACACTATCTATGCATATTTCAAGTTTGAAGTCATTTCGAAAAAATTCTGGTAGTTGATGCTAAGAATTTCAAAAACATGGGTTTTGAAAAAATTGAAAATTCTGAAAGAATGACACAGAAACACAGAAAAACACCGGAAAACAACGTTTTAAAAGGCAAAAAAAAGCTAAACATTTTCGGTGGTTTAATAGCAAATCCGGCTGAAGAGATTCCGAATTTTATGTTCCATTTTTAGGGGGGAGGGAAATTTGGGGTCAGAATGACCCCAACAATGGATCTTGCCCTGATATCAACAGATTGTATCCAACCAGAGATCTCCCATCTTTACTCAAATTGTTCATGCTCTCAAAAACACCCACCTGATGACTCACTGATAAAGTGTCCAGATTCAGATTCTCGTCGTTGCCCAACGGATCCAATATCGCAACTCCAACACCCTCTCAAAAAGATGACACTTTTCCGGTGACGCCTTCCTCTCCCTTTTCCACGGAAACAGTCCCAAATTCTCCGCAATTTTCTGAATCTGTTTGTTTGACAGATGCTGGATATCTCTTCCATTCCTAACATGAGCATTTTGGTTGCTCTTCCAACGACCAACCAAGTCCGCACAATAAGATGGTCTTGATTGAATTCAACTTAATTCGCATTCATGGCGAAACCCCTCCACCAAATACCACTGAAAACTCTCCCCGAAAACCGATCGTACAACCCAAATCTCTATTGTACGACTATTGTAATTTGTTGCTAGTCCTCGTCGAGACCAACGTCTCAGTCTTTCCTAACCATCTGAATCCACTTCCAACATCACCCCTAGCCGCATTGTCTCGAAATGTTTCAAAAAGACCTTCCTCATAGCATATATAACAACATAGCATGGCCACATTACTTCAATGGAATTGCCGTGGCTACTACAATTTCGAAGAACTTGTTCAACTAATAAAAATATGTACACCAAAGTGCATATGTTAGCAGAAACTTCGACTATGTCACCGCGACTTCTTCCAACCGTCGGAATATAAATCGCCTCAAACCTCTATGGAAATAGGTGACAATGATAGAGGAGGTGCAGAATACTCATTCATAAATCTGTCCACTATTCTCCAGTCCCTCTTCAAACTAGACTTCATGCAGTGGCAGCACGAATTCTGTGTCCCACCCGACCTTACTGTCTGCTCAATCTAACTTGACTCCGAGTAGTGATTTACTTAAGGTAGACTTGGATGATCTTTTTTTTAAGTAGCTCCCTGCTCCGGCTGCTATACTAGGAGACTTCAACCCTCGCCACCCCTTATGGGGCGACTCTGTCACCTCGTTCACGTCAAAGATCCTTGTAGATCTTCTAATACCCTTTTCCCTAAGATGCCTTAACACAGGACTGCCTACATATGAGCGTTTAGATACATACACTTCTTATTTATATATATATATATATATATATACTATATTATATATATATATATATATATATATATATATATATATACTATCTATAATTATTATATATAATATATATAATATATATATATTATATATAATATATCAGTGGCGGCTCGTGGTCAAAATCTTGAGTAGGCAAATCAATATCATATATATATATATATAATTATATATATATATATATATATATATATATAATATAATAATATATATATATATAATATATATAATATATTATATTTTTATATATATATAATATATATATAACTATATATATAATATAATAATATATATATATATATATATATATATATATATATATATATATAATTAATATATAATATATATATACTATATAATATAATATATATTATATAATATATAATATTATAATATATAAATATATATACATAATATTATATATATAATATATTATATATATATATATATATATTATATATTATATATATATAATATATATATATTAATATATTTATATTATATATAATATATATATTATATATATAGATATATATATATATTATATATATAATATTATAATATATATAATAATATATATATTATATATATAATATTTGCGGAAAATGCAAGCGAATGGTTAAATATTGAATCACCACTGTATTCCCACAATTAAAAACATTGAATTTCAAATAGGCTCACATCAAAAAGAATTTAGTAATTTTAATGAACTTAAACGAAATATTATTCCAATAACCCGTTTTATAAACTAACACTGCTCAATTATTAAATAACCAAATCAGTAATAAATTAATTATAAATAAATAATATGAAAGCGTATTATTACTCCAACTCCACACAAAACATTCCCATTAATAACATGAATGGAGCTACTGCTGATCTGCAGAGGCAAGCTATCAAAGTAGCCGAGGAAGAGTCTGTGACTCAAGCGCGTTTTCTCAAACTCTGGTTGAGTCAAACTGATTTAAATGAAATTATAAAATTAATAGTCGGGTATTAAGGATTTGAAATACTAAAATATTAATTATTAATTATTATATTAGTTATTAATAATATTATATATTTTCTTGTTACTAATATTATGGATTATTTAAAAAAAATGATTGCTACTGAGTCGTCAGGCACATCCAAGTTGCCTACCTAGAGAATAAAGGACTATTTTTGACGTCATAGAATAACATTGTCACCGATAGCACTATTAAAAAAGAACGCAGTAGAAATTGATGCAAATGGATCTTAAAGCTAGCCTTCGAACGAATTATATATATATTCTGAGTACATTCATCATCCTTATAAGACTGAGCATGATGTTTGATGATATAACTGTCAGGGAAAAGAGGATGGAAACACATGGTTGAGTACCGATAACTTATTACCATTACTCCAAAAAAAACAAAGCGACTGCGGTCTCGATAGATTTAACTAACTAAGGAAGGCTGCTTTTATCTGATAGCATAACAACTGATTGACCTGAACCAAATAAAGTCCTAACAAGAGACATAAGATTGGTCCGTAAATAGCTGCCTATTTAGAGATGGAAAAAGATTTAGTTTTAAGAGAACGTTAAACCAGGCCTGACTTTGTTGAAAACTTGTCATTCAGTTTTTTAACAGTCTGTGAGGAACTTCAATATTAATTTTAATTCGAGGAATACTTGAACCTCATAATACCATCAGCTATGTTGCTGAAACATCTCTAGGCTTAACTAAATTTTTCTTTCTAATTTTCAGAATCTATTAAGTAATGAAAGAAAGAAATTTATAGTTTGAAGGCAGCAAGGGATTATCTTCATCCGGAAACACTATCTTCTCTTCTTTGAACTTAATCACCTTTAATTTTTCAATCTGTTCAAATCATCTCAATTATTATGCATACCTTCAATACCTAAGAACTCCAATTTGAACATGTTTTCTTAATCTTTGCCTACCTCGATTATTAGAATGTGGCTTAAAGGTATAAATAGAATGTATAGGATTTTCTGTGGCTTAAACTTCGGTGTAGCAGGAATTTCAATTTTGGATAATTTTGGATTATGATTTGATTTGACTTCTGTCACCTCGTTCAACGTCAAAGATCCTGTAATCTTCTAATACCCTTTATCCCTAAATGCCTTAAACAGGACTGCTAATGAGCGTTAGATACATACACTTCTTATATATATATATATATATTAATATAATATATAATATATAATATATATATATAAATATATATATAATAATATATATATATATATATATATATATATATATTATATTATATCTAATATATATATATACAGTGGGCTCGTGTCAAAATTTGAATTAAATCAATATATTAATATATATAATAAGTATTATATATATATTATATTATAATAATAATATATATAAAATAATTATCATAAATATATATACATATATATATATATATATATTATATATAATATAATATATATATATATATATATAATATATAATAGTATATATATATTATTATATTATAAGATAATATATATAGTATATATATATATATATTATATAATATATTATATAATATATATTATATATATAAATATATATATATATATGATATATAGTATATTTTATATATATATATTATATAATATATATATATAATAAATATATAAATAATATATATATATTATATATATAATTAATATAATAAATATTATATATTATAATATATATATATATATAAAACTACCATTCATTTATTATACATTAATATATAGCGAAAATGCAAGCAGAGATGGTTTATATTATGAATACTCACTGTACAACCATATCTTACATTTGATTCAATAGGCTTCAACACTCGAAAAAGAATTTAGTAATTTTAATGAAACTTAAAATCGACATATGACCCAATATCCCCGTTTAGAAAACTAACAGTCAATTTATTAAACACAAAACAGTAATTAAATTAATTAATAAATATATGAAAGCGTATATACTAACTCCAACTCCACACAAAATCCTTCCCATTAATAACATGAAATGGAGCTACTGCTGTCTGCGAGGCAAGCACCAAAGTGCCGAGGAGAGTCTGTGCCAAGCGCGTTCCAGACTCTGGTTGAGTCAAATGCTTTAAATGAAATTATAATTAAATAAGTCGGTATAAAGAATTTCAAATTAATAAAAATATTAATAGTAATTATATAATTAGTTATTATATTATTATTAATTCTTGCTAATGCAATTAAATGGGGATTATTAAAAAAAATGACTGCTACTGAGTCGTCAGCACATCCAAATTGCCTAGCTTAGAGATAAGCAACTATTTTTTGACTCATAGAAAGTAACAATTGCACTGTGCTACTATTAAAAAAGGAACGAGTGAAATTGATGCCGGCATCTTAAAGCTAGCTTTCGAACGAAATCATTATATAATCTGAGTACATGCATCATCTATAAGACTGAGCATGATGTTTTGTAATATAATGAGGAGAAAGGTAAAGCGATGTGAAAGCCAAACAACAATGGTTGAAGTCGATAACTTTTAATTCACCATTACTTCTCAAAAGAAGCAAAAGCGTCTTCGATTGAGTTTAACTTAATCTGAAGGAAGGCCTGTTTTATCTGATAGCATAACAAACTGAATTTGACCTGAAACCGATGATGTCTATCCAAGAAGACATAAGATCGGTCATAATAAGCTGCTCATTTAGAGATGGAAAAGAGTTAGTTTAAGAGAACAGTTAACACAGGCCGACCTTTTGAACTGTTCACAGTTTTATAACAGTCGTAGAATCAAATAAATTTTTATATTCAAGAGGGAATACTCTGAACTGCTTTTCAATAATACCATCAGCTAATTGTTGCTGGAAGACATCATCATAGGTCTTAAACTATTTTTCTTCTAATTCAGAACTCTATAAGTATGAAAGCGAAATGTTATAGTTGAGGGCAACAGGGAAGTTATAATTCAATCATGGAGATCTATATATTTTCCGTCTTGAACTCTAAATCACCTTTGAAATTTTCATCTGTTTCAAATCTATCTTCAAATTATTATACGCATACCTCAATACCTAAAGACTCAATTGAACGTTTTCTAATCTTGCTCTACCTCGATTATTTGAATGTGCTTAAAGGATAAATAGAATGTATAGGATTAAAGACTGCATTAATCAAAGTATGGTTAACCTGCAATTGATTTTGATTTAGATTTTGATTATGATTTTGATTATGATTTTGATTTTGATTTTGATTTTGAACAATAATAATAATCTTACACTGCCCCTTCATTATATAAACAAATAATATGAAAATTAAGAAATTACCTAATCATTCGCAACTTAAAATTATTATACTTACCTAAAATACTATTAACCAATGTCAATTAAGGCATTCAAAATTAAAAAATGAGTTATTAGACCTTTATAACCAGAATCAGCCAATTTGTAAGATTTATTTCTTAAATTAATTAGAGACTGATACGAACTAATCTCTAAATAATTGAAGACCTCATCAATCAAGGAGAAGGTAAAACAAAACGTTCTATATAAATCAAAAAAGTCTCCTTCAACTGCGGGTGTTAATCACTAATATTTTTTATTTTGTATTGAATGCGCTTTGATGATTCTCTACAGACTATATTGAGTTTGGTCAAGCACCTTTAGAAAGATAGACCTTGTGATCCACAGTCGACGCAAGAACTGAAGTCGAACTACTCTCCAACCCTTATAGTAATGACTGGCAGCAAATACAAATTATGGTACTTTTGGCTAAAACTAGCATACATTTGTAAGGGGACTTTCTTGCTAAAAGAGCAGTAAATAACCTTCATGCAAACTTGGCAACTGAAAGAAGTTGCTCTCAATCCAGAACCGTTACAGCATTTTAGTGCTGACCATTACTGAAGGTTTTATTTCATGACATTTTTAATTTCTTAAATGACGTTTTGATAACTTGCAATTGTCATCACATGATTTGAGATACAAATTATGATTTTGAATAATTTGGTTTTAGAAGTGAGGTCAATACCATGAGATTCATTTCCACAACTACATTACAATGAGTTTGAAATTCGAAGCAGAATTGGAGTCAGGCCTATTATTAGATTTTAAGGACTCAATGTCCTTTATTTCACTATTTTTAATTGATAATTAGGCTTATCCGAATAATTTAATTTTTAAGATTTGAATAAGTATTATGGGAAGGGACTTTTAAATTTTGAGCTATATTATGATTTGAAGTTTTAACTATTTTTGATAATCATTATAGTTATCAAATATTTGGTTTAAATCAGGATAATTGGTGTTCAACTTGCGATTAATCTCTTTTACCAATACATTAGGTAATTTTGATAAAATTATGTGGGTAAGTACCACTAACCCTGTAGGCTCTTCAAGATACTTGAGGTTATAACTCAAATTCATATATTAATGTTCTGATATCGTTGAAGTAAACCCTTGTCGCATTATACGTTGGGTCAAGATTGTTTAAAGAATTATTTTTAAAGGGATTTCATCAATATAATTTTCGTCAAAAATCCTTACTAGAGTCAAAGCCTTATAATATTCAATTACTAAATAAAAGATCGAATCGGAGAGTATGCATATCTTTTAATTATTTTTAACGGTGAGATTAATGGATCCATTAATTTTTTTGTAAATCTAAAGAACTTTAAATTTGAAATGAAGGTTTTATAAGCAACTTTCAGTTTCATACCTTCAAAGAATCCACAATCTATACCTCTAAGAATAGATTCACTCAAATGAGTGCAAGTATTTTTTGAGATGTTGCATTTTGATCCCCTTTAGATTTTAATTCACTTAATTTTAATTTAATTGAGCGTTGTACTGAATCTGACTACACAACTTCTCATTATGAAACTCAGGAACGAGGGAGTCACCTTCGTTATCAATAAATAGTTTTATAATATTTGCATAATTTTTAACAAAGACTCTACTTCCTCCACTAGATCCTTTACATAAACTGCATCTTTATCTTTACTATTGTCTGTAGGCCTACTCTATATCGGACTAAGATAAATATTTACTTATGCCTTGAGGGAAGAAATGGCTTGAACTATAGGCTTAGATTTTTATTAACTTTATCAAGAAGAGCTTGTATCTCTGGTCATTCATTTTCGCTGGATTTAAAGCTAGAATTACCCTAGGACAAATGAAACTTTGAAAAAAGATGAAAAATAAAAGATGGTCTACCACCAGGCCAAATTATTTGATTTGAATTTTGAAAAGGTCTAGAAGACCAAAAACAAAATTAAATTTTGAAGCTGAAAATGATCTAGGCCTACAAGGCCTAACTTTGAAATTGAAATTTTTGAGGAAAAAATGAAAGATGGAGTACCATCAGGCCAAATTATTTGATGTGAATTTTGAAAAAGTCTAGAAGACAAAAAAATAAAATAAAAAATTTTGAGGTTGAAAATGATGTAGGCCTGCAAGGCCTAAGTTTGAGCTTGAATTTTTTGAGGAAAACACTGAAAGGAAATGGTTATGCTATAATGCATTGCTTCCCTTACTTTCTTACCAAATTTTGAATTAAATACACCTGAACCAACTAAACTTAGGAAAAAAAAAGCCAAAAGGCTAGTCTCACCCATGTGGCTTCTATCGTCTCTATACTTTCAAATGTTTAATAAACTTAATTTAAATTAATTTTGTACTAATAACACCAAAATATCATAACTAATATGATTATTCTCTACAGATATACCAGTTGGCTAGATATAAGCAATTGATAGGCACGAGTTTTCAAGAACTTGCAACAAACTCGTGTCCGTCGGAGACCCATAAAACAGAATGAAGAAAATTATCTAAAGCTGATTAATTATGAACAAAAATCTTTGAAGATATAATGAATAAAAAAAAATATATAAATAAAGAAAATTGTATCTTTATGGTCTTACCTTGAGTTTGTTTTTTAAAGATTTTCTGCTCTTTGATAGTTCTGTAAACATTACTCAACCTGAGGCTTAGTTTCTTTAGCACTTAAACTAGTACTGTAAATTGATTATTGAAGTTAAAGAGAATAAAGAATAGATTGAAAATATGGGAATTGAAATAGATTACCCTCCATACCATAACATTTGATTATTAAGTTGAATTACAACGGCTCAGTTAGGACATAGGAATCAGTAATGCTTATTTTAGCGGCTTGAACTCGTGGATAATATATCCAAAGTGATAAAAATCAAATTCCACTAAAACTGAAAAATATAAGAATATAAGTTCTAATAGTTTATATCCTAAAATAAAACCAAAATAGAAGAAATATATATGTGAATATAGAAGTTTTTAATAAAGATATTTCAATTTTCAAATATTTCACCTACAAACAATTTTTTTGGTAATTCATTGTCTATCAGCGTTGAAAAGGCTTTAACCGAGTTTAAAGCTCATTGTTTTGAAGCGGCCCTAATTGTCGGCATAAAATATTGGATCTAATAATATTTATAAAATTGATATATATATATATATATATTTGCAAAATGAATGCTATAGCAGTTCTATGTAATTTTTAGTAGCGCATTTAATTTAAAATAAATTAAAGATCCAATGTTTGATTGTATAATACATGTCAACATCAAATATTTTAATTAATGAACCTTTGTTTTTTTTGTATTTCATGGTATGACTGCTTTATATATATAATATATATTTTTTTTAACGTCTTGTATATATGTTGTATTCCAAATTCAGAAACTATATTTAGACTACTTTCTTAGTCAAAATTGGAATGTTTACTAACATTTGCATGGGGCCTAGTTGCTCAAAATTTTGAGGGCTTAATTCTATCTGCTAAGCTTTTTCAGGAATAGGTCATTTTGAACCTCTTGAATTATTGAAAACATTAAAACTATGAGGATACGTGAAGCCACATAACCTTTCAGGACTGTCAAGTCACTAGAGTAAATAGCAAGTACATATCGACGGTAATTGTGGATGTGCCGTCTACGTGTCAATAAATGAATAATGTATTAAATCTTAACATTTAATGTAGGTATATAAAAATGGTAGACAGATGTATTTGTAAGTATTGGTGAATTACAGTAAGGTGGCTCTAAACAATTTTTAAAAATTATATGCATTAGACTTTTCGTAGTATGACTAAAAAAAAAAAGGTAATTATTGAATTTCACGGGTTTTTAATCAAATTGATTGGTTTGATATTCTCGGTTGATTTTTGCCAATTTATTAATTATTTTTGGCTTAGATCAAATTGGTGGTTTTGTTAATTAGTAAATTGAGAAGCCCTAGGGTGCTTTGTGGATTTGCTTGATCATGTTTGGTTCCATTGGGTTGAGTCTCGATAGCCTCATGTGGCTTCTTACTGTCTCTATAATTCTTAAATTCTTAAATATTTTTTCTGTATTATATATAGTATATTGATATCATTATTTTTTCTGATATATTAAGTAATTTGGGTACAGTCTGGGAGTTCCTTCAGTGTGAATAAATAATACGTCACTGCTTTTTCCCATATAAATAATTTAATTACTACATAAAATGGTATAATAAAAATATTTAAATTTTTTTTTTTTTTTTTTTATGAACTTTTAATATTATATTTTTTGATAATTTTTAGAACATTATTCGAAAAGCTTTGATTTGTAATAGTAAACTGTCATACAATAGATAAGCAGAAGTAGTTACTGATGCTATTACTCTATCTTTAGTCACTTTCTTGCGTAACTTTACAGATTTTCACATTCTCTTTTTTCGAATAAATCATTTTCCGATTTCTTTCTTTTAATCTCTTTTGGTCCATCTACTTTTTTGCATCCCCCTCGCTGGTTTCACTGCGTCCATATTCGGGATGATTGAATTATATATATATATATTATATATATATATATATATATATCATTATTATATTATATAAATATATATATATATATATAATATATATTATATATATATCTATAATGGACCCTTTAATATGTTCATTTTAGAATGCGATTGAATTGTGGTGGGTAGGTTGTGATGTGATTGTGGGTGTAATGATAATAATTATTAACTATAAAAGCTCTACTATTAGCGTATAAATAATCAATCAGTTGCCCCATCTTTTGAGATACTCTTTTTCTTTTTGTAGAATGAGCAGTAACAGCCTTACTTGAATTTTAATTCCGTATTGAATTCTTTTTTCTTTTTCAATGCTTGATGATCGAGATTTGGAGTGGCTGCCTTTTCCTGAATTTGTCTCCCTTGTAATCTGCAATTTTCTTTGTAATTTGGAGGTTTGGAGGAGGGAGTTCTGGAGGAGAGTATCTTTTAAGTGAGTCTTCTATTTTCCTTGATCGGATATCGGTGCTCATGATTTAACGAGCTCCAGGCTTTAATATATCAGTATTTGTCGAACTTATGTAAAAAATTTTGCTTATACAAATTTTTGAAATAAGTATGAAAAATATATGATTTAATTTTTTTTATAAAGTTAGTAAATAATCCTATATATTGCTTCCCACGCTAAACACAGAGTAGTGAAGTATGTTATGAGATAACGATCGGTATACATCAAAAATGCGCGCAAACATACAAAAAATTTCAATGAGGCTAAAAGAAATAAATAAATACAAAGTAAAAGTATAATTCAATGTAAGCATTTCTGGTTTATATCGAGACCATAAGCATATATCAAACACGTGAATGTATAATAAATACAAAATTAAATGGTAAACAAAATTAATATTATACTACAATGAAGGGCACATTTCAAATACCCTACTTGGATTTTATATGTCCATTAGGATATAAGCAATATACAATATCTGAATGCACGTAATATAATTGTTTAATATAATATTGAGAATCGACAAGTTGGTATAAGAATGTCACTTGATGAGGAATCCTGGATTTTGACTATTGGGGAGATTATCCATCACGTGAAATCATCTTGATCCATATAGGCTATGCGCTGCTTTTCTTCATTTTTGAAGAGAAGGCTTTGACCACTTTGTACTCTTACGTGCAGTTGGTCAGATGCAAGCATCATTCCCAGTTGAAATGTAGCCGGACCGTTCTTTACTCCGAAGACCCATTTCAGATACTAAAGATATTAGATGCGAGTGGACGTGGGAAAAGATTTTTCAAAATACTATGGCCCCATTTCGACTGGTTTACATCTTCTATACTGGATCTTGGTAGAGAAATCAATGTATTTCCTATATTTGTATATATTGTCGATTAGTTAGGCAATAGGAAAGTCCGATTTGTGAACATTGTTTAGCTTGCAGTAGTGGATATAGTAAAGTACCATCTGGTTTTCTGACCAGAACAATGGGCTTGAAACGGTGATCTACGTAGGTCGATATAATTATTTTGGTCCAAAAAGAATCCTGACTATGCTGTTCGATTTTTGAGCAGGAGCCTAAGCGACAGAAAGGAATACAGAACAGGTCTGTTGGTTTCTAATTCATGGAGTGCAATGTAATGTTGGTGGCTTCATAGAACTCATTATGTCCAGTCCATATCTGCTCGGTGAATTAATTAATAATCAATCAAAGTCTTGTTTCCTGCTGTCAGTTTTCTTTAATGCAAGCAACAACTAAAATTCCCTCCATTAAGTGTTCTGCTCAGTCCAGGTAGATGTTAGTTAGACAAGTGACGAGGACTGAATTATTAAATGGTCACTTGACTCCAGAAGTGAGAACATTAATAAGTATTATCAAATTATTATGAAATATTAAACTGAATTTGAGAAAGAAAGAAAAAACGTAATCCACCTGAAAGAGATATCATTAAGGCCTCTTTGCACTAAGTACATTGTGCTAAGTTGATTCTATGTAGAGCGTGCAAGCCTTCTGGCTAATCGGCAGGATATTAGAGGGACCACAGGCTACTCTGAATGCTGCATTGGTTGTGATTATGCTAATGATCGTTTAATTGAAAAATAGGTAAAGAGGAGAATGAAGAAAAGTAAAAGATAGGTTTATTATACACATATATACAACAAAATATTCATGATGTAGTTTAATTTTCCATTCATTCATTTTATTATCCAGGATAGAAGTAGGGGGAATAGCTTCTGAATATCGAAGCAGATCAACTCGCAGTACATATGAGTATGTTCGTTTTTCTATAATGTTGTTTCTTAAACTTAAATAATTATAACTTATGTAGTTGAGAAGGTTCTGAAAAATGTAGGTATCCACGTGGGAAGCAATCAAGCGGAGAAGGTATACTAGTAGGTATCACAGTGACTTAGTCACAATAGGAGGGTGAATTGACTACATATGTACAGGTTAAAGCTTAATTTATTGCTAGGTTTAGTGACTAGATTTGCAGTAAAGTTATCTTAAATTAAGACTATGAATAAGGTTTTTCTGAAGCGTTGGGCCTAAGATTAAAACGTTAAGATGTTAAGAGTTTAAGATTCAAACTTCTGAAGTTTGGCCCTAGAGATGTAAAACTCAAACAAGAATGGATCTTGTCCGAGGTATGTGAACCAAAATAAAATGAGTGTTGGCCATCTTAGTGACCTAAGACAAAATCTGCGTGATGTTCTACTGATTTAAGATCCAAATTAAGAATGATTCTGCGTGTCTATAATGAGACCTAATTAAGATGTGTCTTGAACCTTAAAAAAAAGTTTCTTGATGAGAAATCAAGACCACGATAAAGACCCTTATAAAAAAGAAAATAAAACATTTTGAATATTAAAATAATTCAATAAAAAAAGGTGGATTGGTGATAAAAACTATAGAAGAGATCTTACCTAGTGATGTAACCTGGACAATCATGCCGTCTCAGGCATTTATAAATAGGCATTGTCCAGGCATTTGCCCATTTCATAAATGTGCTCCCGAGAACTGGACATTTGGATAAATCCATCAGTTACAAAGATGAATTATTGACAGCAATTGAAAAAAACAACATTCAAAATATAGTTATTTCTTTTTTTATTTTATTTTTTGCATTTGTAAATTATTATTGTATTTGTATATAATATATCATCAGTTAGTGATTGGGGCACTTCGTAGGCTTACCAAGTCATGCTGATAAGATAAACGTTTACGGTAAGTCGGTGTGTTTCCGGATCGGTTCTTATTTCGGTGTATTTAATTATTTTATTTAAATAAATAAATTATAAAATAATAAATGAAATTAAATAAATATAATTTATTTAAAAAAAACAGAAAATTATATTTAATTATATAATATATATCGCCTGTATATAGTCACCACAGGGGTTATGCATCTTTTCTATTTTCTTAAGTTCTTTCAACATATTGGTGCTAAAATAGGAATATATGAAATCTGATAAGCCATAAACTGAACCTCTGCTTTCGGACAGGTGTGTAAGAATCGATTCCTCTGAAGGATCAAATCTAACAGTGAACGATTCCTGTAAGGAATGTTTTTTTATTGCACCCTGACTCAGGTTCGACTTTTGTTACCGACTGTCTTCCGACAATAACGATCGACTATCCGACTGGTCCGAAAACGCCAAGCATCGCTCTTCTTTGATCTGCATCGCGCTGAACCGAATTCTGGTAGCCCCTGAAGTTTTTTCTTATTCTATTTTTTATTATTATTATTTGAAAGATTTTTTAGGGTGTGTGAAAGGAGGGGCTACATGAGGATAGATCAACGGGGATTAAGAGTTGCTGACTACTGATGTCGTTTAGTTAACATCTATAGAGGTTAAGTATATTTGGGTTTAAAATCTGAGTGGTTTTAGATAGTGACCGCCTAAACCTCTGTTCAAATAGACGAGTTACGTCCTCCTTGCTTCACTTTCCTGGGTCCCCACGGAAGGGGACCCACATCTGTAAAAAATCACAAGTGTTCGTATACAGCTGATTGGTGAGAGGAATTCGAGTTGAATTTCTAAGAAATAGTTGAATCTGGGAATCTAGGAGTTGGGCTCCGGCACCCGGTGCTTGGAGCCGCTGCAGTGCTGATTTAATAAACCGCGTATAACAGCAACAGTTGGTGTCTTTTGAATCGGTTATCTAAAGCTGTAGATGTTCAATTAGCGTTACAGGTTCGTGAAGGGTTTAGACTCCACCATCTGAGAGGGGGATCCTGACTGAAAAAAAAAGAAGCACAGAGTGCAAAACAGACGTCGAAAAGGGAAGAAGGATGAAGAAGATAAGGAGGGAAAGAATGAAGGAGAGCCTGACTCAGAGGAGTAGGAGTTGGACAGTGCACCGTGCTGGCTTCCGTGCGGTGCAGGTTATTAAATTTTGTGTTAAATGAACAATATTGGTGTCTTTATCATAGTGTTATTTGGGAACTGT
Source organism: Trachelipus rathkii (assembly GCA_015478945.1). NCBI lineage: Eukaryota > Metazoa > Arthropoda > Malacostraca > Isopoda > Trachelipodidae > Trachelipus > Trachelipus rathkii. The sequence goes on from JABUQX010055053.1 coordinate 20,819, forward strand.
AGGTTTCGATAATTAAATTGGTTTTAGACGCATAAAAATAAAAAAATAAATTAAATAAATAAATAAATATTCTTATTCTTTTTGGTTTATAACTTACAAATTTAGTTTTTTAACATACCAGTAAATCAGTAATATAGTAAATCAAACCCACATCACCAACCTCTGTCCATCCTGATCTATGCTCTATTGACCTATTGATTCAGTCAAATTTTTACTAATATTGTCATGTTTTACATACCCTAAAATCAGTAAAATCAGTAATCAAACTGTCCTCCCCCCCTCCTGTGAATTTAGATCTTACGTGTATTTGGATTTAAAGTTCATTTGTATGTGCATTTTTGGACATACATTTACTAAAATCATGTTTCTTTATACAAAGATTCAAATCATATATGTTAACTGTCACAAGTTTTCACATTAATAAAGCTTACTTAGCATCATCTAAATAAACATGATGGTAACCCAAAGACAAACATGACAGGGCCTTAACATGATATATAATGTTAATGTAACAAATTTTCACGCTAAATAACAGTAAAGTAACTAACATAGCAGACAAAAACATAGACGTTAACCCTATTCACACTTTTGTCAATCTCGTTCTCTAACATAATAAAGGTTATTGGATACATAAGAAAAAGAAATTTAAGAAAAGATTTTATGACAATGAAAAATAAGCAGCGTTTTAATATAAAATTTATTTCATGACTTGGGAGAAAATAAAATGAAAAATTTTTTTATAATAATAATAATTTTCAATGAAAAAGAGCGTTATCTAAAAATGATAAAAACATATCCATGTGTTACCAGTTAATTCGTTAGGTCTGTAATGATAATTAGACAATGGTTTTGATGATTTGTTTGTTAAATATTACTGTGTTTTTGTAAAAATTAACGTTATTATGTTGAGAGATATGCTTGAAATAAGTATGAATAGGTTACGTTTTGTTCTGCAATGCTAGTTACTTTACTGGTGTTAGGGCGATGAATTATGTTTAGTGTTAACTTGTTTATTAGTGGCTAAGTGTTTGTTAAGTTTTGTCGTTGTATCATTTATTTCTTAGTTCATAGTGATGCTGATCGTTAGCTTTATTAATGGCGGAAATACATTGTTATGCGTTAGCATTATATTCGATGGTTAAGTATATAAGAGAACCTTCATTTGTGACTTTATGGTTAATGTTTGCACAGTTTATTCATGCGTAAGTTGGGTTAGGTTTGTCACTGTACACTATTTTTCTTTAGCTCAGGTTTAGCTATGTTTAGTCTTATTGATGTGTGATATACTTTTATTACTTAACGTATATTCATTTTGGAGATTGCGATATATTGAATAAGTTTTGACTGTCATTTCGTATTCTTTTGTTAAATATTACCATGGTTAAATGTAAAATTTAACATTTATTAAGAGCATATGCTTGAAAGTATGAAGAGTGTTACAGAATTTGTATGTTATTTTGTTTACTTTAACAGTTGTAAGTGTGAAACTTTAAAGCAGAAACAGAATAATGGTATCTAGCGTAATGTTTTTCGAAAACAAACAGACAAGAATCATATTTTGATTGGTACAGATGTGTTCCGAAAAGTGGGGAGGAAGTTTGTCAGGATTCTCGAGAATGTAGTCCTTGATAACGTCTAATGATAACAGGTAATACAAATACATCATTGAACGATTGTGCACTCGTAAGTCGAAATAGATATGAAATTCAACAAATATATGCATACGTAATTTCATGTTTAAAAACAAAGTGGGATACTCGGACTGTTGTATGAGACTCGGATCAAATTCGTACGTATTGCTAAGTCTTTTAGCTCTTTATGACTTGGTTGAAAAGAAAGAATCTCATTAATTGAAGACTGCTTTACGCACTCGTTTTCATTAGTAACATCATTTTCGCTGTGCTGCATATTTATCACGCCGTGCATCTTCTACGCCTTGTTGTTGATATCTTTACAAGGTCTTTCGTTATATCCAATGATGTGTCATTTATATTTTATTTCGTAAACGAGATGGGAGACCGTTCCATTGGTTGTATTCCACCCATAGGTTTTTCATAATAATATGACTCTTTGTCTATCTGTTGAGATTCATCAAGATTATCGCATCGGCTGCAGCTTGGGTAATGGATAGTGTGGTGTTAAATCCGATGCAGCGAGGCGTGTGAAATATCTGAACTGGGAGAGAGGTGAGAACGGTTCTAATTAGAATAATATGCTCTTTCTGGTCGCATGTAATATTAAACAGCCTTGATGTTGCTCTCTGGAGAAACGATCGAGTGGGGATTTCCTTCTGGCGTTCTTGTATATGGTTTCACAAGTCGAAACATCTGAAAATATGCAGAGCTTCTGAATATAAATAAAAAATTGAATTACATTCATCTTAACGATGTTTTTATATCCGATGGACATTAATACTAAAGTCTCATCGATGTAATCTATGCTGTTTACACTGAAACATGTGGTCTTGCCTTATAATGCATATATTATGCATGTACTGATACTACAGAATGGACACGTTTTTTACTTCTCTCTGGAAGCGAGAGAATGAATGCTGTTGAACAAAATATCCTGAAAAATGGTTTAGTGTTGGCAAATGACATTCTTATTATTACAGTCTTTCAAAGGTTTTGAATCTCTGGAGAATATATAGAAACTTGCTAAAAATATAGTCAGAATCCTCCGTCGCGATGATAGAATGAATTAACTATATTTAAAATAAAGCGTAGTTTTTATGGCATTTTTTATATAACGCTCTTTTTCATTGAAATTATATATTATTATAAAAAATGAAAACTTGTTTTACTTCCCTCGTATGTTCGCTTTTATTGATTTAAGTTGTTAATGATGGCTGTGGTAAATTTTTCTTAAATATTTACCATGTTAGTGTAAAATTAACATGGATATGTTAGAGATATGCTTGATCAAAGTGTGAATAGGGTAGCATCTTTGTATGCTATGTTAGTTTACTTTACCTTTGCTTAAGTGTGGAACTTTTGTTAATGTTAACGTTTATCATGTTTATAGGCGTTCAGGTTTGTCTTTGTGGTTATACTTCATAGTTTATAATGCATTGCTAGATAAGCTTATTAGTAAAACTTTGTTCGGTTAAACATATATTGATTGATCCTTTGTCTAAGAACATGGATTCTTTTTTATGTTTATCCAAAATGATACTCGAAATGTACTTGAATCAATAGATCATAAGTGGGGAGGGTTGTGAGGGAGGGTGGTTGGATGGTGATTTGATTACTGATTTACTGATTTAGGGTATGTAATAACGGTAGCAATTTTAGTAAAAAATTTGACTTGAATCAATAGATCAATAGGTCAATAGATAAGGATGGACAGGAGGGTGGTTGAATGGTGGTTTGATTTACTTTTTTTATTAACTGCTTTAGGGTATGAAATGTAAATTTTTGTAAGTTATTAAACAAAAGAATAAGAAACTTTTATTTTATTTATTTATTTATTTTTGATATTTTATGGTCTGAACAAATTTTACATCAATTAAATTTACATAATGTAAACTACTCAATATTGTATCATTTCCACAAACTATTTCATAAACTGGCACCGCACCGGAGCCAGCCAACTCAGCTGTCCACTCCTACTCCTCTGAGTCAGACTCCTTCTTCATTCTTTCCTCCTTATTCTTCTTCCTCCTTCTTAATTCTTTCCCTCCTTATTCTCTCTTTCATCCTTCTTCATTCTCTCCTTCTTTATTCTTTTTTGCACGCTGTGCTTTTTTTTCAGTCAGGACCCCCTCAATTGGGGGTCAGACACCCTATCGAACTGGTAACCCTCATATTTTGAGATCTATAGCTTGATATACCTATACTAGGACACAATATTGCTGTTTATACGGCTGGTTTAATTAAATCGGTACCGCAGCGGCTCAGCACTGGTGGCGGACGCCAACTCCTCAGATTCCCATATCAACATTTCTAGAAATAAACTCTGAATCCTCTCACCGAATTTTAGCCAATTACGCAAACAACTTTGACTTTTTTAAGGGGGGTGGGGTCCTCCTTCAAGGGACCGCAGGGGGAGTAACTTGTCTATGACAAGGTTTACGTCACTATCTAACACCTCCAAATTTTAACTCCAATACGTTATAACTGCTTTACACCTCTATAGCATAATACTATCGGAGCCCATATGGCTGAGCAGAATGAGCCTAAAAATCATTTCCATAATATTAATAATAAAATAAAAATATAAAAAAATAAAAATAAGAAACTTACAGGGGCTGAACCAGATTCGTTCGCGCTGGCAGAGTCAGAGAGGCATGGCTCCCTTTTTTTTTTTTGCCCGTTTTTTCATTAAAAAAAGTGTCAGAGTTCGTAAAAAAAACAATTCCTTACAGGAATGTTTTTGACTCAATTGATCCTTCGGAATTAATTAATTTTGTAATAATATATAATTAATAATGTGTGTGTGTGTTGTATGCGCGCACGCTTGTGGGTGACTGTATAGCGGCTATAATATACTATAATTTAATTTAATTTGTTTTTTTTTTTTTAATTTTTTAATTTATTTATTTTTTATATTAATTTATTTTTATTTAAATAAACTTAATCTCGAACATCGTGTTCCTTATCAGCTTAACGGATAAGAACGCTCAACTCGCTCCGTGACCTTGTAGCCCTACAGAAGTAGCCCATCATACTATGATGCATCACCACCCACCTCCTCCCAAGACTGTTTAAAGTACTGTACAATGCACCGGAAGCAGAAAGTTAGTAGAAGGCAGAGATGCAAAGTCGAAAACCAAGCACAGCCTTACCGCCGCCTTTATACCTTTTAGTGAGCATAGTTATAAGTCAGAAAAATCCACCTTAGAGCTTGCAACGGGATTCGCAACAGACCCTCCACAATGGATCTCATCAAATTAGAAATAAAAAGACAGTAAGAAAGCACATGGGCTTAGAGAGACAGCCCCATCCAAATTGAATTAAATGTTCAATTGCAAATCCACAAAGCAGTTCAGGGCTGTGTCTAAATAACTTGCATAGTATAAACACAAAGTCTCTAAGACATGCTCATGCAAATCCACAAAACATCTAGGTGCTTGCTTCATAATTAACATAGTATAAAAAGTCTAGCAACTAAAAAAAAAAACTATAGCTAAAAGTACATGCTAACCACACTACAAGATTTAATAACTTTATAGTAACGATGCAGTTAAACCTTAATAACAACTTTAACTAAAAAACCCGCTAATTTGGCATTACTAAAATAAACTATATTCGACCAACAAACCAGTTCCTATACACTATCAAATCTTTCTTAAATATTGCACGTCGATTTATTCTCACACTTCCTGTGATAGATAGAGTCCCGCTTCTTCAGCATTTGCTGAATGAATGCATTCTTTTACATCAAGATGGAATGCTTTCTTTAAATATTTTTTACTATGCCCCTGGTCTCCCGTCCGTGCTCTCCTATGAAGAATTTATTGTACATACTGTTGCAGATGTAAATAATTTTTGTAGACTTGTATTCATATCCCCCTCTGGAAATTGCCTTCTACAGAAACATTCTAAACTCTCCTTCAGCCTGCTCCTCATAAGCTTACCCTCAAGCCCAGAAATCACTTTTTCGTGTCTCTACATTTTCGCTCGTCTCTAGCAATCTAGTCTTTGATAAGGATCCAACTGTGCACAATACTCTAAATACTGACCTTAATACTATTATACAGTTTTCTTATAATCTCCTTGCTCTTAGTAAACAGCATCTATCGATGTATGCCAGCATCTTATTTAGCTTTTATTTCTTTCTCCAAACACTGATTAGCTAACTTTCAACACCTCTGCTTATAATCACACCTAAAGTCTTTTTCTTGGTCCATCAGACTCAAGCAATATCCATTTCCATCGTAGTGTAAAACTTTTATTTGAGGAACCTGGAAAAAAACTTAATTCATTAATTCATCTGCCACTTATTTCCACCCAAGAAGTTTATTTATCAAGATCATTTTGAATATTTCTACGTCTTCACTATTCTATGAGGTGCCACTTTTGGGTATCATCTGCAACTTAGAAACACTCATTTAACGTCCTTGATCTAAATCATTTATTAGGTTAATGAGGATCAGATAGTTTACCAGGCACTGAACCCTTATGGGACTCCACTCTTCACTATTTCCCATGATGACATTGCCTTTAGTTGTACCCACTGTTTCTATTCACACCACTCTTTATTTCCATTGTACCCACTCCCCTATACACAGATGCTATAGCTTTTCTTCAGGTTATGCGGTCCACTTTTTACCCCCTCACAAAACCCGGATATTCACTCCTATTTATGCACCTTTTTTCTCGCCTCTTTCAAACTCACATTTTCTCTCCTCCAGGCATTTCTTTCTGACTCAATCTATCTTGTTCTTCGTCCTACGCAGGCCGCGGTCGATTCCCAGACACTCCAGATCATCACATCCGCTTAACACAACGACTCACAATGACAGCTTTCACATAACCAATCCATTCTCATGTTTCATTTATTATCTCATTTAACCCTTTCTTCCACCACACAACTCTCTAATTGTTCATTTTACCATTTAATCAATTCTCACGCCTAATCAAGTTCTAAGATTTGTCCATGCTGAACACATTGTACTTCTAGATTATAGCCTCTTATTCAGACATAGTCTATTAGTATTATATAACTTTTAACACAGGTAACAACAAACCCTAATGTAAGACCCTAACTATCAAGACTTAGTCCCTTTAACATCCCAGAATAGTTTGAATTGTCCAGCACCTTCCGCATTCACGAACTTTTCTACTACAGTCCTGCATCATCGTCCTTTTCATCCAAATATATACTATTTTGGTAATTCAGACACTTGTTCCAGCATCTCACATCTTACATAACTTTAGCATTGGAGAACGTGTCCTCACTCATAACCATAAACCTTACTCTTATCTGCGTTTACTTTCAAACCCTCCTTTTACACACCATGGCAAAGTCATTTCTACCAATCTTCTAAACTCTTCAGAGATTTGCCACACAAAAACCAAATCCATTCGCATATATAGGTAGGGCATCCTCCACTCTCTTCATTCTCCAATATTCATAAACTTCATCCCTGATCACATTACCTCTAATTTTCTTCTAAACCCTCCACATACATAATTGAATAACATGAGTCATAAAACAATACGATGCCTACTCCGCTATTTAATATTAACCAATCACTTTTTGATTCATTTATTCTTACACACGCTTCATATTCGTCATACATACTTTTGAATTCCATTCAGAGCCTAACAACAGCATCATATTTCAGTAGCAACTGCCACAGAGCTTTCATATATTAATCCCTATCATAACTCCTGTTGCAAATCTAAAACCTAAATACAATTTATTCTTCTTGCTTATTATTTTTTCCATCATTTGTTTCAATGTAAAGATTTTGATCCACGACATCCCCTCTTATACACTTCCTAAAAGTGCACCTTGTATTCATAATCACATTCAGTCACTCGGACTCACTCTTTCGACAAAAATACTCAGTTTTTATAATCTTCTCTATTCAAACACTCAAAATAAGCTATTCCCTCATAATTTCCTACAGTTTCAGTATCCATTACTTATATTACTGCTGTCCCTCCACTCCTCGGAACTAATCCCCCATAACGCTTTATACACAACTTCAATCTAATCATCACATCTTCGCCTCATTCTTGAACATTTCACTCATAATTCATCTATACCCTGCAGGATTACCATTCCTTCATACTTCTCACTGCTCCATCGTACCTCTTCCTTCTAATGACCTCATGCCCGAAATACCTATTCCTCCTTGTACCAATTAAACCAACACACATTCACTACAACATCTTCATTACTGCCAGTGTTCATTGCAGATTTTTTCGAAGTGCTCCATCCACACCACCGGACATTCATCTCATCAGCTAACGCAAAGCCCATCTCCTATTATTATCCTAAGCAGATTTCCCTTATTTCTCATTCGAACTTAATATATATATATATTATATATAATATAATATATATATATTATATATATATATATATATATTATATAATATATATATATAATATATTTATATATATATATATATATATATATATATTATATATATATTATCAAAAATTATATTTTTGCATAATTTTCGATAGAAGATGGCCCTAGTCGCCACACACTACTTTTTGCTAGTCAAGAGTGAAACGGACAGTGTAAATTTACCTGCCAATTATGAGGACTATTTTCCTTTAAATTAACTGTCTTCCGGTTGACGATTTGCCGAAATTCTTAGAGTATTAGAAGTACACGATTGGAAGCCTTCCTAAAATATCTTTTGTGAGAACTAATTACATTAAAATTATCATTAATTAAAGACAGTTTATTGATGACAAGATGTGATTAATTTACGGATAGGATTTCCAAACGGTTTTTTGAAGGGTTCCTCATTTTTAAAGGACTGCGTTAATCCTTTATTTAATTACTTAAACTTTATACAAGTTAACTTTAACCGTCTTAAAGAAGCTGTGATCGAAGTGGCATAACTTTTGAAAACTGCCGTGATCAATTTAATTAATCAAGACAAAGAAAAAGAACACTTATTGTCATAGGTTTTCACTTTAAGTTACTAAACGGAGTGTATTTTAAATACATAAATACACAGATACTAGTTCTATACTGAACAGGTAACTGAGCGAGAATACTGACTGAGGTACACAATACACATATAGTTTGACTAAGTACGTAAGAAAACGGCATACTGTTTCAAATACTGGAAATCTCATATACTGAACGCGTTGGTGTCATGTGAACTGGCGGAGTAATATATACTGTGGTAATATTTAAGGTCGAAATCTTTACTGTGATTTTAGTTTGTTACTTTGCTTGTTGACTTTGTCGCTGGCTTCTGTTGTATTGGCAACGTGAGGATGAGGCATGGGCTGTATAATTTCAATCCATGGGAAGGCTCGCGAGTGCGTTAGTCTACCATGTCTATTGGATTGTCTAAGTCTTTGTTCTAACGAGCTTTGCTGCTCTCACGGTGAGGGATAAAGGGCGCGGACATCTATTAGGGCTTGCTGCACGGTGGTAGTGTGAGTGGGTGAGACCGATATGGGTGCAAATAAGACTACACATGTGACACAGATTGTTGTACATCCTAGAGAAGTAACAGTATTTTGACAGGACGCTTGAGCCGCGGCTGGTCGACCCGGGGTTGGCCGGATTTGGAAGTCAGCATTGGGTAAATTAGTGAGCCCGTTAGTTAACAAATTGCGTACTCGGGCCTTGTTCGGGCAGCGTAGGCCGGTCGATCAGAAGGGGGGCAGATGTAACGAGACTGGTACGCTCGAGTGGTTTGGGGATATCTTAGCCATTAATGTGGTTTATAGGGGTTGTTAATGGAAGCGAGTGCTGCTGCGGCTGGAGAGATACGAGAAAGGCGTGCTGTTTTGGGTATTCGGGGTTAATGTATAAGCGTCGAGAAGCTCTAAGTGGACATTTATTTACGGGAAGACTGGGATTTTACGGTTTAGTTTAAAGAGACGAGGAATGTGGAGAGGAGTGGTTTGCGATGTGTCGTATTACAGCTGGCATCATTAGTAAACTATTACGTCGTACAACTAGGTCAGAATAGCGAGTCAGAGGAATCGGGACACGATGCTGAAATTTGAACGTATTGTGAGTCAAGAGGCGTCCTGGATGCAGCTGGGCCGCAGCTGGATCTTGTATGGGGGCGAAACAGATCTGTCTACGCATTCAACTTAGAGGTTCTATCATACGGGTCGAGTCCCTAAAGAGCGAGCCTCAAGTGCGTCTCCCGCTTTGGAGCTAAATCATTAGCTCGTATTCACTTGCTTGAACTGCGCAGAGCTCACTCCATACGTAGATAGATCACGCGCAATGAAACGGATTACGGCTAAGCCATTGAGCTGAAAGGAGCCAGTATAGTAACCACTACTGCGAGCGTTGTTTTATTACCTGGGCGCTTCGAGATATTTGACTGCTGCGGGAGCTAATGGGGTCGGGCCTCTGGTTTCTTGCGAGGAGTGTAGGGGTGGAATAGGGGTTATCTATCTGACAATGAGCGGGTGGGACAGGTGGGAGGGACAGAGGGGCGGACGCAAACCTGGATTGAGAATGATACGTGATAGTGGCGTGGAATTGTTCAAGGAGTGAGTTTTATCCGCTTTGTAACCAATTAAACGGCGTTCCTGTCTGTGATAGTAAGGTTATGCGGCAGGGGCAGTCATTGATGGTGAGCAGGTATAGCTAATGTAGGCGGGGGTATAGTCGCGCGACATGGCCTATGTTGGGGCACGAGGCGGGTTAATCGAGGGCGATATTAGACAAACGGGCGGGAGGTTTGCGTAGGTGCTATCGTTTGGTTGTTTTGTGAGTCGATTTCGTATTTGATCTGTGGAGTACCTGACGATAAGATAGAGGGGGAGCATTTCGGGGGACGGACGCGCGCGTAGTGTTTCGTGGCGATGGGTCTGTAGGGACGCTTATTACTTAGCTACACGCTCGTGAAGTGCGGGAGCGACAGCTTGATCGCAGCTGCAGTGGGAAATCTGTGCATAGGAGTGTATCATGGGTTTGGATTGTAACGCGAGAGGAGGTAAGTTAAGCGGTAGAGAGTACTAATAGAGCCGAATACTCAGAGGGGGTGGTGGGGTGCTGACTGTAGCAGAGGTGACGGCGAATTCTTCGACTTGCGATGGATCGCTGTGATGTGGAGGGACGTGGCTGTGTGGTGGTAAGGGCGGGTTCTGGTCTAGAATATTGTTTCTCGCGAACGGTTACCAGTCGAAGATAGGGTTGAAGTTAGTACGACGGGGGGCGTATACATGAGAACTACTGTGCGCGGTTCTGGACCAGCGAACGGTGGGTCTGGGTTGACCGATTGGGGATGCGAGGTTAACGGGGTTGGGGCGAGGATCTATAGGGGGGGATGTTGGGGAGATGGAGGTTGATGGTCATGTTTTGGGTAGGGAGGTCTAGATAATGCGACTAGATGGGGATATTAACAGACTTTTCTTCTATAACAGCTTGCGACATATATGTCAAGAGACGAGAGAAAGTCGGGTGCTGACCTGATGCGTGACCCCGCGATCAAGCGGGATCAACGGCCCGTGGTAGTCCTGTTAGAATGGCAGGGGATTGTGAGAGCGTCGAGAGTATGTGAGGGACTGACTGTGGCGGTATAGCGTCGGTTAACCTGGTGGATTAGGGAGCACGTGTAATAAATGGCGATTCGTAACGATAACGGAATTAAGCTAGTTGGAGGAATACGAGTGTGATGACGAGCATCGATGCATAT
>JABUQX010055054.1:2500-7500 GCA_015478945.1 Trachelipus rathkii
AACACACTCACCCTTATACATCCGCTTAACCAACCGATCATATCATTCATCTTTTCCACATGACCAAAAACCATCTTAACATACTTTCATTTATTCTCTCGTTTTCCCCTTTCTTCACACCACACAAACATCTCTATTACGTTCATTCCTATTTTATTAATTTTTCTCACACCTAGCATGCCCTGAACACATTGAACTTTAGATATATACTTCTCTTATCCAGACCATAGTCTCACTCTACTATACAATAACACAGGTAACAAACATACCTTTCATGCAAGAACCCTTAGCGCCTCCAGACTTATGAATTTTTACATTCACCAACGATTTAATCTGCACCAGCCACCTTCCTGCCATTCACAACTTTTCCTACTACCTCTGCACATCCGTTCCCTTTCTCATCCAACATATACCTTAAATATTTAAACTCAGCCACTTGTTTCAGCTGCTCTTACCATCTAACATATCTTCACACTGAGGGACTGTCCTCACTCACAACCATAACCTTACTCTTATCTACTTTTACTTTTCAAAATACTCCTTTTACCACACCTGGCCAAATCTCTTCTACCAATCCTCTGCAAACTCATTCTTTAGATATCATTCACAAAGAACCAAAATCATCGCATATAATAGGTAGGAACCCTCCCCTTTCATCTCCATTCTCCATCATTCTAGCACCATTTCCTGCCACCCCCACCTCTAATTCTTTTCATAACCCCATTCCATTATACAAATTTGAATAACCAAGGAGACATAACAAAACCCTGTTCTTCATTCGCCTATAATAACATAAACCAATCACCTTTGGAACAAACAGTTTTATTTCTTACACACGATTCACTTTCCTTCATACAGTACTTTTGATTTCCATTCAGAGCCTTACCACCAAACACCATAATCACTAACACCTGCCATAGAGCCTTCCTATTAATCCCTATCATTAGCCTGTTGCAAATCCATAAAACCTAAAATACAATTTTTTCTTTTTCTCCCTCATTTTCTCAATCATTTGTTTCAATGTAACAGATTTGATCCACAGCATCCTCTACCACTATTCCTTAAACGCAACCTTGCTTCCTTCACCAATCAGTCCTTCAGTCACTCTACGCACTCTTCCAACCAAAATACCAGCATATTATCTTCCCTACAACACTCAATAAAGTTATTCCCCTATAATTTCTACAGTTCACCTTATCTCCCATTACCCTTTATAAGGGTACTTATTACTGCTCTCCTCCAACCCTTCGGAACTATACCCTCCAATAAACGCTCTTTATTACACAACTTCCAAATCCAATCAATCACCATCTCGCTCCGTTCTTATAATTTCACCAGTAATTTCATTCATACCGCAGATTTGCCATTTCTTAACTTTCCCACTGCTAACCATAACCTCTTCCTTGGGACATAACTCATTTTCCCAAATACCTTATTCCTTCTTGCATCATCAAACCACACACATTCACTATCACTTCTTCATTACTTCCAATACTATGCAGATTCTCGAAGTGTCTTTCCACACCCCCCACATTCCATTTCGATCAGTACAAAACCAGCCATCCCTATTCATTATTAAGGCAGTTTTCCCCTTAATTCTCATTCTTAATCTATTCGCGCATTCCTTCCAGAAGAGCTGCCTATTCCTTTGTAAATCCCATACATCCGCCTTCCCAAACTGTTCATTTTACCTTCTTTTTTCCTACCGTATTGCACCTTTTGGTATTTCTTTTTTTCCTCCTTATATTATTCAGCAGTCTTTTCTTTTAAACTGTCATTTCTTTTTAAGTACATTCAACCGCCGCTTTTTTTTTTTTACTTTTAACCGCTCGCATCACTCTTCAATCCACCACTCACTGTTAACATTCTTACTTCCTACTTTTAGCACATCCACATACTTCTTTGCACTGCTAACAATTACTTCCTTCATTTGCTCCAGTTTTGTTTCAGTTTCAACTGTGTTCACATTCAATGATTTACTTTGCGAGTGCTTTTACAGACTTATCCTTAATTACCTTGGTTTACTTAAACTTCTCACTTAATTCTTACCCCACTCTCCTCGTATCACCTTCCTCTCCATCCAAGCCCCCACTAACCTAATTTTACATAGAACAACATAATGATTCGATATATTCCCATTCCTAAACCCCTCACTGATTTTACATCCAACACATACTTCAACATCTCCTTTTTCACCAACACAAAATCAATTCATACTTTTCACTTCGATACCATCTCTACCTCACTCAACTCTAGTATACTAGGGGTTACTACTTCTTTGTTTAAAGAAAGTAATACTTACACACATACCTCTCTTCACCTTCCTACCATTCTCAATTTCTCCCGACACCCCAAAACCACCTGTATATACCATCCCTTTTTTTGATCACCTATCGCAACCATTAGGTCCCCAACACATCAATCTGAATCTCCTACTTCACCTCATCCAAAAACATCATTCAAATTATCCAAAAAATCGTACTCTCTTCCAACGTTTACCTTCAGATGGACCATACGTCACAACCACAGTATCCTTGCCTTTTCAAACCTAAATTTAACCATTAGAATTCTAGGGCTCACACACACAAAGTCTACCATAGCGTCTGTACACAAGTACTCATCAAATATTGCAACTCCTTCTCTCCCCCTCTCATTTCCTTGTCCACATCATCACCACACACATTTCACATCACACCACTCATTTTCACTGTTTCCTTTCATCTTTGTTTCAGTTACAGCGAATCAAATCAGATTTGCCCTTTTCTAAATACATCCATCTCCTCTCTCCTCTTCTCCTCAAAACAATTTCCAATTACTTCCCATAACTCTAATATTTGTTTACACTTCCGCCGAAATTAGAAGGCTGTTTTAAGGAGATCCACGACCAATGCTCCGAGGCATGCAATCAGCATCTAGCAAGAGATAGGTGGTAGTGGGGCAGCCAACCCAACTACCACCGTCCTTTAGTCGCCTTCTACAGACGCAGGACATACGATGTGGGCAATTCTTTCTCCCCTACACATAGGGATATGAGTAGTAAGGATGTCTGTAAGGTGTTGTCTAGAAGAGGAGTGTGTACTTTAAGTATGTGTATATGATATGTGGATAAATGGTGGTCAGTAATATGTTGCCTGGAGGATGAATGTGTAAAGAATATGAACGCAAAACAGAAAGTCACCATTAAATAAATGGGAGGTAATTTCAACGCTTCGAGTATGCGTGTACTTTCCCTCTATAATAATAATAATAATAATAATAATAATAATTAATATAATAATAATAAATAATAATAATAATAAAATAATATAATAATAATATTAATAGCAAAACATTAATAATAAATAATAATAATAATAAATATTTATGTGGCCATATTTGAGCGCGGTGGAGCCAAACCTAACCCTACAGCATAGAAGGACCCAAGGACCAGGTCTAATCAAAAACTCTCATGAGAATAGAAACTTCCACCAGGCAAGAAATGGTGCCGAAATTCGAATTCGGATCAATCGTTTTGCGTTCGGAAGCATCATTAGGTTCTCGTTCGTAATATTACATAATTTAAAAACAACAAAAAATAATAATAATAATGAGATAAATATATATATATTAATATATATATATATATATAGTATATATATATATATATATTATATATATATATATATATATATATATATATATATATATTATTACAAAGCCCAAATATATATTATATATATAGTATATATATATATATATATATATATATTATATATTATATATATTTATATATATATATATTATATATATATATATTTTTAAATTTACTTTAGGAGATTTATTATGGAAGGAAGAATTACTGCAGATATTTCCCTTTACCTTACAAGGTATTTATAAAGGTACTCTTATATATATATATATATATATATATTATATATATATATATATATAATTATATATATATATATATATATATATATATATATAAATATACTATATATATTATATATATTATAATTATATATATATATAATATATATATATAGTAAGGGGTGGTAAAACTACCGCTCAAAATGTTGCAAGACAATGTTGCATGCAATGTTGCAAATGTTGCAAGCAACATTTGCAATATTTGGTTTTTCAAGCTTGACGTGTCAAAGGTTAGGGTTTTTAAGGTCGGTTAGACCGAATTTGAAGGTCTGAAGACCTTTTTAAGTTATTTTGAGCCTGAACTCAAGGGTTTTACCCCCAAATAGGGGGCTTAGCCCCCAAAGGGTTTTTTTTGGTTCCTAGAAGGTTTAATTGATCGATTAGATCATTTTGCATTGCGTTTCAATCGATTTATCGATGTTTTTTTACCCCCTATATTTGATGTTTAAATCGCTTCTCTACTGCTGCTCTGTTGACTTGTTTGACACCGAAAAAAATATAATTTCGAAAGAAAATTGATTAAATAGCTTTTCATTCGAATATATCGACCTTAGTAGAGTGATGATATTGCAGCCTGAAAGTAAAACCGGATAACGCGTCATTGACCGCGAAAGGTCGTTCTATTGTACCCGCAGGGTTACAATAGAACGATTAATAAAAAATAAAAATAAATAAATAAATTAATAAATAAATAAATAAATAATAAATTAAAATTAATAAATTAATAAATAAATTAATAAATAAATAAATAAATTAATAAATAAATAAATAAATAAATAAATTAATTAAAATAAAATAAAAAAAAAAAAAATTTAATAATAAAAATATAATAATAAAAAAATTAAAATTAAAAAAAAAAAAAAAAAAAAAAAAAAAAAAAAATATATATATAGTTTTAATAATAATAATAATAATAAAAAAAAATTAAAAATTAAAAAAAAAATTAATAATAGAAAAAAATTAAAATATAATTTAAATAAATAATAAATACTTTGCGCGAAGGTATCTCTATTTTCGGGTGTCTGTTTGTGCCGCCGCCTCCGTCTGTCTGGAATGGAGGTTCCGGATGAGTGCACCCCTTCGGAGAAGGG
>JABUQX010055054.1:12500-18376 GCA_015478945.1 Trachelipus rathkii
TAAAGGTTATGATAGATAAAGGAAGAAGATAATAGAATTGGCTTCCTTATTTACTGGTATGCCAGATGGTATGTGATGTATGTACCGATAAGGAAGGGGCGCAAGTATGTTCACCATTGCGGACAGAACAGAAAATTTAAATTGAAGGCTGAAAAAGGTCCTGAACCCGTTTTCTATTTGATTTTCTAATGGACTTTTCAAGTAAACAAGATCTGAAATAAAAGTAATTGTGACAGGCACATAATGGTGGTAATTCGATCACCATTCGTATACGCTGGCATGTATTGACCATCCTAAGTTCAAAATTCAGCAAGCAATCCTATAAAAAGAGGCAATAAAATCATATCAATGGGATCGAATGAAAATATAGTCTTCAGGGATACATTTATTATTTACACCATGTGGCATTGGAAAGCTTGCCTAATGTATGGTGTCCTGTGAAAAAGACATTCCAAGAGGGTTTCCTTCTATAACATTTTTAAATGTTAAGACACCTTGAATTATTAAAGGACTTATATCGCAGATAAGAGAATTCTTCGAAGTAGAATAAAGATGTTCAACAGATGAAAAGGCAAGCATTTGAAGAGTCTATAATCCAGTTTATATGGTAAAGAATAACAAATGATCTTTTTGAAGATTGTGAAAAGTACTGGTACAGAAGATGTTAATATACTAAGAAAATGGTTTGAGAAGTTTAGAGGTAGCTTCATTAAAGAATTTAATATAGATTGTCTAGATAATAACCACAACAAGATTGCATCTTTATGTTTACAACTTTATAAAAAATGTGTTATGCTGAAGGAAAATTACTATTCTAGTAGAGAGAACCTAAACCTTTATCACCGTATGAAGCAATTCGCTGGCTTATGTATCAGGAACATTGAAGATTATAAAACATTATAGGCAGCGCCCGCAAGGTGGGGAGAAAGGTTTCAATTAAGATACAAGTGGCTTTACCCGCTGTGACGGGTTTGGATATGTTGAACGGCGTGAAAACAGCATTTTTATTCGTATGGTTGTGTCATTGTGGCATGGCTGCTGGACATAAAGGCTTAATAAGGAAAAGGCACGACTCCATGACGTATGGCTGTTGACCGTTAAATCTCACCATGAGCAAAGAAGATAGCGTATAACGACGCTGGTTTTAATGTCATAACGTGTGTGGGAATGTGAATGGCAGGTACAAGACCGGATCATTTAGAATCCTAATATACAGATAAAATATATAAGCATTAGTGAAATAAATGATTCAACGTCTTAAGTAATGGATGTTGTTACTAAAGGCTCAATAATTAGATAATGTGATTGTGCGTTGCGAGGCCGTACTGACAGTTCCGTACATTACTATCCCAACTAAAGGACAGAAGATCATGTATTTAGATTATACATCACTTTATCCTTAAGTTCAGAAAGCGAATGAAATACACCATTGTGGCGCCCCTGAAAAACTAATAGGTGATAAAGTAACAGACAATGAATCATTCAAGAATGGACTCAATGCCAATATTTCGGCGCAGCTTACATTAAGATTCTTCTTCCTCAAGACTTATACATCCCTGTCCTGGCTGACGACCACAAATAAACCTAATAATTTCCACTCTGTGTAAATGTGTTAAAGTAACATCGGCGAATAGCAATCATGATGAAGAATGGACGATAGCATTGAAAGGTGTATACACAACGCTGAAATTCGAATTGTCAATGAGAGATGGGTTAAGAAATACTTAAAAATATTTGAGAAGTTTTTGGTCGTTTAAGAGAGGAGTTTTTTTAATTTGAAGGGATATGTTGAACACTTCCTAAAATAAAGACAGAGGATCAGGTCTGCAAATAATATTTACGAGGTTGATCTGATTTGCGAGGAAAACCTTAAGAGTTTAATCCGTTCTTTTCAAAGAAAGGAAGGCGTCGAAAATTGATATAAGTTAAAAATAACAATTAAAATTAAAAAGAAAAAAAAAAAAAAAAATCTGGTGGCGTTTCCATTGCAAAATTGGGTCTTAATTCTCTTGGGGACGAAAATTTTGCACAAGATACACTCTAAAAGAGAAGATGTAGTAATGTACTGAGTGATAAACAGTTGGGAATAATATAACTAAAACGGATATTGAATAGTCCCTAGCGTTATTCAATAAGGCAGATATGTTTTTGTGACAGTTGTTAAAAAATGCGCTAAGCGAACGATCGTTCAACTGCTATCAAATATTCCTATCGCGTCGTTTACAACTGATATGACGTATATAATTATCGAGTTACTTAACAAGTCAACTAAAGGGGGTTGTAATTGCGATAGCAGATCTTGCATTTTTTGTCGGCTGGTGGAAAACGATGAGTTCCTGAAAAGGATAATTTTTAGGTGAGAATAACAGATGAATATTAGAGATTAACGGACCAGGGGAGACTTACGTGGGATGTGTGCGCTGAATAATGTTGTAGAGATGATACACTCTAGACAATCGTCGGTTGCGCTCTCGAAGAGAGGAGTCATGTATATAATAGTTCGCTGTGGTAGGGGAGCGCGACAGGCGATGATAAGGAGGAGGAAGAATTGAGAGCTGAGGTCCCCGGGGGATTATAGTATGATGTATTGTCGAAGGGCAAGGCTACAATGATAACAGATCTGAAAAGTATTAACTGGATTGGAGTTGTTGTGAGCAAATTGGCTAAAAAGGTTGGTGTGATGTGCATATAGTTCCGAAAATAGTATAGGTCAAGATGAGTCATTTTGTATGATGAATCAAAATAACATGATGTTACATAGTGAAAGGCATGAAGTGAAATACAATTTGGATATGTTGATTTGAATGATGTATGGCGATGACCTGCTCAATAAAACGGCAGCTCGCAATGAGACGAATCGCACAGCATCCTAATGTTGAAATTTATGAGCGTGTGATTGAGGTACTAGATAGGCAGGTTGTATGAGTTATATCGTGTGTGTTAGCTGATGTACTTGCTTTTCGCCGGCGTGGGAAGTAAATGGAGGTGTTAGTATTCGTGGTGTCGCGTCGGTGGTGAGAGAGATGTGGTCTAATGTAAAGCAGGACGATCACACGCAGCGCTCTGGTACTAACTATTATAAAGTGTGATGGTGAGTGCGGAGAGGGAGCATAGTGGCGGATAGATGGCGATACTGATGTAGGGTTGGGATAGTTTGTAAAGATACTTGTTAAATTGCCAGTGTATAAGTTATGTTGTGATTAAAGTAAGATATCTACATCTATGATTATTGTACAAATGTAGTTAGTTGTTTTCCTAGATGTACCAAATTTCTTGAATAATAAAATGGGTAAGGATAGGCTTGAAAGGAGAGTATTTAGTTTAGTGTGGTGTGCTTTGCGCGACGTATAGTGTGGGATGCCAAGTGGGACTGTGCGTAGCTACTGTGTGTGTGTGGTTAGATGTGTGGTGTGATGATGATGTGCTGATGATGTGTTTGCTAGGTGTGCGCGCTCGCTCGCTCGCTGTGTGTGTGTTGTGTTGTATGCTCGCTCTTGCGTAGTGCTGCTCGCTCAAAGTTGTGGCTGTCGTGTGTGGGTGGTGTTATGATTTGTGTTTTAAAAGTGTTGATCGTAAGAGCTCTTGATTATGATTGCCCCATCGAGTAACTCGTCAATTTATATATAACTCAGCAGCCCAAATCTATACAGAGTTGCAAATTCACCTCTGTATGATGGCGCGTTGCCAAACTAACAGTTTGTTTAATAATAATAATAGTATTTGACATCACTTTATGCAAGTGGCTATAGCATAAAATCAATTTTCAAGTTTTGTATTGATATTTTTTGAAAAGGGGGTACGGAGCTTTAAAAAGTAATAATGAATAATGAATAATAATATATAAATGTATAATATATAATAATAATAATAATAATAATAATAATAATCAATAATAATATATCAATTAATATGGGTATAGGTTAGTTTTTTGCTGACGTAAATGTTTGTAGGACGTTATCGGTGAATTTTGCTTAATGTATAAGTTCATATTCATAGTTTAAAATAATGTTATATTTGATATGAGTTGTGACACTTTGATGAGGGTAGTGTCAATTCATAGTAATCAAAGATGTTGGCTATTTTGATAGATTGGTCATCCTGTTGTTAGCAGGATTTTGTTAGATATACTGCTTTAGCTGTTGCTGGGTGTGAAACCTAGTATAAAGCATATGGTGTGCGCACCCGTCATGTGGGTTGTTTTAGTATGTGGTTGTGTGAGGGAGTAGGCTATACTTGTATGAAGTAGCTGAGTCATAAGAACGTTGATAGAGTGTTATGTGAGAGATATATATATATATAGAGTTCTGTATAGGTCGAGTGTGTCTGTTCGTGTTGATACATTCTAGATGCACTGTCTAGGAGTGTGAGATATATAGATTTAGATGTTGAGGCTTTTGAATTGGAAATCAGGTGAGAAAATTGCTCTAGACTGTTTGGCGAGATGCATTTAGAGTTCACTCTTGGTTGTCTGTACGAGATCTGATATAGTGATAGATCGAGACACCCGTGTGCTGATATAGGGAATAAATTTCTAGTGATTAGAGGAATAATGTGACTTGTATAATGACGTGTAAATTCAAACAAATTTGAAATACCACCTGATAGTAGCCCGGGTTATGCTTGTAAAAGTGTGAATAGGTTACGTTTTTGTATGTTTATGTTATGTTACTCAATTGTAGCTGTTGTTAAGTGTGGACTTTTGTGGATGTTTAGCTGATTCTTGGCGTGCGTTAGATTAGGGTATGTAGGTTTTGTTGTTGTAAACATTATATTCTTATAAGTTCAGCGTGATGTTAACTGTTAGCTTTAATATAGGGAAACTTTGCTAGCGTTAGATATATTCGTGATCAGTGTGTTATAAAAGACTTTATTTTTTATGTTATGATTCCGTAGACTCGGGGTCGGGTGGTAACTACCGGGTGCCTGTCAAAATTGTACTCGATGATACTATCGTCATTGAACTTGAATAATGCTCAATAGAGTTCGTCAATAGATTGGATGGAGAGGATGGGTAAGAGGGGTGGCTTTGATTTCTGATTTACCTGATTTACTTTGCTTTAGGGTATGTCAAAAGCAAAAATTTTTAAGTTTTAAACCATAAAAGGAATAATTTTTTTTTTTTTTGCTAGTAACGAGAAAATGTTTAAAAGGCAAATAAAATAATATTAATAAACTTTTCAATTGTAAAATACATAATGTCCAAATTTCTAAGAAACAAGCAAGAAATTAAGTAAAAAAGTTTTTTAAAAAATATATAGAATTATTTTAATAAATTATGAAGTTGAAAATAAACGTAAATACTAGAAATAATAAATAAATAAATACGATTAAGTACATTTTGAGAATGATTATACAATATAAAGATAATCAGAAATATAAATCGGAATTACTACAAAAACAAAACGAAATGTTAATATTAAAATGGTGAAAAAATGTAAATGTCTTCCAGTGACGCTGTAGGAAAATGTTTACAGTGGATTCACTTCTGCTTGAGACATAATAGAAAGTAGGGCAGTTATGTGATCAAGTAAGTTAGTAACGTACGATCGCCAGTCTCGTGTTTCAAGTAAGAGTGTCTATAATTATTGTGTGTGTGTGTGTGGGTGTGTGTGGTGGTGTGTGTGTGTGGTGTGTGGTGTGTGGTGGTGTGTGTGGTGTGGCGGGGCGGGTATGATGGTTAGGTTTGTTAATGTTATGAATACATATATATATATATAATAATAATATCTAATAGATGGTGATAAGTTCGAATATCGTGAATTATTAATAATAATAGTATATATATATTATATTAATAATAATCGATAATAATAAACTACTGTTTCAGATAAAAAACATAAATATGTTAGTGTAAGGACAAAAGGGGAACAAAATAA